>WAAG01079797.1:0-20303 GCA_013390105.1 Tichodroma muraria
TTCTTTAAAAGGCTTTAATTTTCTTTTTTAATTTTCTTTAAAAGGCTTTAAAGAAAATCAGGAAAGGAAGAAGTAAAATGATGTTGAACACCAAACACGTTCATCTAATCATTGTGTAGAAAACCTGAGGAACAGCATCCCAAAGCTCAAAGGCCAAGCTAACCCAGAGGTGGCCTGCCCTGGTCTGGTCTCACAGCTTGTACCCACTAGCTGCTATCACTTACCAGAAGATTGAAGCCATGCTTGAATTTTTGGAAGCAGTCAACAAATTCATCTGGAGGTGGTGGCTTTGCACGGAGAGTAAGAACACCCTCTGGTGACAAAATGAGATTTTTATACACCTGTTTATATATGTTTATAGCTCCCATAAATATTCCAGATATAGGAAACAACAAAATACATGATAAATTTACCATATTACAGAATCTTGTCAATACAGAATCAAGGCAGGAGCATATTCTGTGGTCACATCTCTAATTAGTCATTCCCCACTGACTTCAAGCAAATGATTTTCATAGGTTTCCCTCTAAGCATATACTGCATAGGAACTTTTGTGTTCATATTGAAAGAAAATTGCTATGCTGATTAAGAAAAAATACACAAAAAGACATTTCCTAACTCCTTCAATAATCCTGAGAGAAATTGAATTGTGTGCAGTATGAACTGTTACCTCCAGGTCCTTTCTTTTTACTTTTTTTAGTTTTCTTCCTCTTTGAAAGTTCAGCAAATGCTTCAGCAGCTTTTTGCAGTTTGGTAACAAAATACTCTATGTCATCCAAAATATGGTTCAGAATTTGCTGTGGGAGAAAAGAAAAGTAACTGTATCTCTACAGAATCTATACCAGAAATACTCCAGAAACCGAAATGTCCAGACTCCCAGAAAAACAATAGCTTCCTTGGAAAAAATTCCATGCTGGAAACATTCTATATTTAGATTCCTTGTGTTTTTAATTTACATACCTGTAAAGTATTTTAAATTTTAATTTTTTAAAAACGTAGGCCCACTGGAAGTTTTTGAAATATGTGTAGCAAGATAGTTAAGCTCAGATTGCAATTACTCAATTTATTTCCACATTACATTTTTGCTGAGAGCACATGAAAAAAAATTGTAGTTATTTGAATGGACTGCATTTTTGTAAAGAGTACAACTTCATAATCTCCTTTAGTACTAAGTATAAAGCTATTTGGGGAAGCACTCTAAAATTAAGCTGTTTGTGGAGACGTGCTCTTTGAAGAATTGATTTCAAAGAGTAACTGGAGAAGAATGAATGAACCCCTGGGAAAAACACAAAGACATTAATCCAGGAGGTCCCCACTGGGTCCCCACACACTTTTCTTAAGACCCTCTGATGTTGCTGAGGGCAACAGAGAAGTAGAAAGTTACAAATGATACATGGGGCCACATTTGATCTTGCATATACCATAGAACATGCCCAATATTGTTGCTTATATGCAGGAATGCTTTAGTTTATGAATAAACACGGTCCACCTGTCCTCAGAAACTATCATATTTATTTTCCACATATTACACGTATCCAAGTCCTGCTAAATTGATGGAATTTTTTTATCCTTACATAGTTTGCTGAACTCAGTTTACTTAAAAAATGACAATTTATATTTCCAGCTCTTCACAGCAGAAAACTTGTCATCAACATTCAGTGTGTTTTTCTTTCTTTTTAAAAAAGAAAATTAAGAAAAAGAAATGCCACCTACTCATTTTAGATAGACCACAACAAGCAGAGGTTGCCTTGAAAGCTTTTCTCCAGAACTGAATTTCCCATGTGGAGAAAAGTCTTCCCACAAAGGAGAGCAATAAATTGCAAAATTTCATAGACATGAAGCAGCACCATTTGTAGCTTCTCACTTACAACATCTCTGTCAATCCTGGCTGCTATCATCTCTGCTGTTTCTTCCTGCTCATGGTATTGTCTGTGCTTTTCATCTGCAAAGAGGGAAGAAGAGAAGCAGACATGCATATATGTGGGATTAGTATATTAGAATATAACGATTTTTATACAGTTTATGCTTTAAAGTACGCTACTGCTAGAAAAAGATGGACAAAACTCTACCATTCCCTTTGCAAGGACTCCACACAAGCTGAAAATCTTGCACCTTAATGCCTGACCCTGTCAAGGCTCACAAAAAAAGCTTCTGAACGTGCTTTCAGTCTACTTAACTGCATAAATGAAGTAAACTGCAGAATATGGTACCAAGCTTTAAATTAAAAAAAGAAAAAATTCAACACAAAGTGGCAAATTATAAATACAAAGTAATTAAGAATCATGCCACTTTGCAAAATATGCTGAAAACTACTCCAGTAGAAGCAAGCAAGCGAGAGAGCAGTGGCTTCGAAGACAATTCTTACATAAAAAGTTATTAGCAAAAAGGAATGCCAAGTCTGGAAACAGAGAGAAGAGAGAATGATGTGATAGAAATTATATTTCCAAATAACAACGCCCAGAGTCAGTGACTCTTTTGAAAACACAGGGGTGAATTTTTTGAGGAATTATAAGTTTTGCTTTTTTAAAGTACTGCACTGCATTTGTGAACAGGTGGGATTTCAGCAAACACATTTTAGAAAAGATCCACCTGAGTAGAATAAAAGGAGCTGCAGGAACTCAGACCCACAACTGGTCTGACAAGACACTAAACTAGTGAAACTTTTCTGATGTGAGAACTCAAGCAGAAGAACAAGACAGCCTTTACTCACAACAGATGTAATACTGTAGGTACATAGATTAAATAATTCTTAACATTTCAGATTTCCCTGAATATCTGTAGTTGTTTTCTTTGCATAGATGTGTACTTTGTTAAGTGATATAGATATAATTTAAAACATATTATAAGGAATACAAGGGTTTTTAATGGTACAGTCTTAATATCTATTATTAAGAGAACCCAAGCAAACAAACTAAAAGAGGCTTCATCTTAACATTTTTAGACTAATTTTTTATAGAAGGAACTTTATTCTTTCTAATGAACTTTTATTTTTAAACAAATCTGATCAAAACATATTTCCTTTAGGAATGCAAAGAACCCACAAACAACCATCAAAAAATCAGAACAAAAAACCATCAGAAAAATCCCAGCCCATTAGGAATGGTAGAGTTACAGCATTTCCTAGTTAAGGCTTAAAAAAAACCCAAAAAACAAAGAAAACATGAAACTAATTTTTCAAAGCAGCCATTATAAAGATAAATATAATACAAATAAAGAATGCTGATCTCAAGTCACCTTTTAATCCATGATTATACGTTTTAATTGTCCAAAATATCTGTCCCTATTACTGAGGAGAGCATCATTAGATTACCGCGTTACTGCTCCCACGCTCACAAAAAAGCCCCGATCAAAATCTGGAACCCGCACCCAGCTAAGCACAAGTGAAAGCAGCCCTGAACAGGAGCCCAGAAAATGGGTGGATGCAAGTAAATGACAAGTCAGCTTATGACAGATCTTTCTCCCCAGACCAGGCCGCAGTGGCTTGGGACATTTCAAACCAGGCTGGGAAGATCCGCTCCCAGCGAGGGCAGAGGGCTGACCGGGCGCTTCTGCACCCAGCTGCCGCCACCGCCAAAGCGGTCGTTCCAAATCACTCCTGCTGCTGCCCAGCGCCACAAGAATCCCCTCCTGGGCAGCCCTGCCCGCGGCTGCAGCCCCAGGGATACTCACGGTCCCCCTGCTCCGAGGCCCACGCCGACCACGCTGCCACGCGGCTCCGCACGTCCACCTGGGCGAGGGTCCCCGGCGGCACGGGGGCAGGCGCCCGCGGCGGCGGGGGGATGGCACTGTCGGCTCTGGAGATCATTCTGGAGGGAGAGGAGAAAGCTCACGAGTGGCACTGGGAGGGAGAACACTGGTTCTGTGTTCTAGCGCTTGAGCACATCACAAGGGCCTCTGGGACTGCAGAGCGTGCTGTGGGCTTGCCCAGCCACGAGGTGTAAATGTGTTAAACGCAGCAGGAAACCCACTCCACCAGGGAGTTGGCAAATCTTTGCCGCTAGGGAAATTCCCAAGCAGTGCCAAAGAACATGACCTGCCAGTTTACACAGATAAATTCAGTGGCTTGGGCTTATCAGCGGCATTTTTACCACCACATGCAGTTGTAAGGGTGGGACTTGACTTTTAAAATGAGAAGATTTGAAGCTACCTTTCAGCCGTCACAAACCAAGTATTTAGTCCCCTAAATCTGGCCAGTTGTCAACAACCATTTGCTTAAAACCCTACCAACAAAACCAAGTTCACTCCTTGATTTGTTTTGTAACAGGGGCCTGTTCATCCTGTCTCTATACAAACATACCGAAGTTCCCACCTGCAATTTTCCAGTTCTAAGTGTAAGGAAAGAGGTCTTTGAATTCATTCTGCAGCTTGATACCAACAGACAAAAAAAACCCCACAGTAGCTCCTGTCATACATACCCCCCCATTCCCTCCCCAGAGCTCTATTTAAAAACTACGTCTTCACCTTAACTTCATCTTTTATAAACCCATCTCATTCACAGCACCCAACAACAAGACCAAAAAACATTGAATGTCATTTGGTCTTTGAACAGCGAATAACAGCAATAGCACCTCCTTTGCCTTTCCTTCCTCCAGTCTCCTTCCACTTGTCAACAACCTTGCAGCACCCCAACAGTGCCTTGGGCCCTCGGTGAGGCAGGAGGGTCCCTCCCTGTGACCCCATGCCAGCAGGCACCTCACCCGGCAGGGAGGATCCAGCACTCAGCTGCCACACACGCTTGACCTCTGGGCCTCGCAGCCCTCGGAGACTGATCTCTCAGATTATTTGTCCCAACAGATGTATTGACCTACATTCTCCTCCCAATTAAATCTCATTAGTTTCCCAGCACATCCAATGCGTTTGGGTCCCTCTGGATGGGTTCTTAGTGCTTATACCTGGTTTGCAACAGTCCCACAAATGGTAAAGTCTATTTATTTAATTTTAAACCTGCAAATAGAGCTTGACACAGTTCAGGTTCTCTTTTGTTTTTCTAGGAGTGCCCCTTGCTCTAGGAAATCTTTCTAAGTTGCACATCAGAACTTTACAGGTATCCAGAACTACTACACATTCATTCTATTTTTTGGTCCAGTTGAGACTTCTCTGAGCCCAATTATTATTGACACCATCACCATCAGCACCAGCATGCATGATGCATGATGACACCATCAGCATGCAGTTACACACTGAATTTCTTAAAAGCTACCACCATCACCATTCAGTGTCTAAAATATTTGTGCCCTTGCTTTTATGCCTCTGTTTGCTACATCTCATTTCTATATTAATCTTCTCTGAATCCAACAGATTCCTTCCTCCACATTTTCCAACTGGCAGAGAAGATTTTGCTACCAGGGAAACAAGAAGCCTTCAGCATCATTAAACAGGCAAGCAGGAAGATTATTCAATCTTCAGTTGCTGTTTTATTTAACATCTTCAGATCCCAAAACCTTTTAGCATAATCTTATTTACTTGGAGTTATGGGGAATTTCTGTTTTTTAATTTAAATTCTCAACTACTTGATCCATATGCAGAACTGACACATGCAATGCCATTCTCTGGCAAGTGGAATTGATATCAGTTGTTCCCACCACTAAGGTGGACTTGGGAAAGGTAAGACTGACACTGTAACTTGACAGAACATGAGAAAATTATTAAAGCAAGGCATGGCTTTAATACACACAGCTTTGGAAGTATATTATTAGCTAAAAAAAAAAGCTCAAGCCCCCCCAAAAATCCCAAAAGACACCAGACAGGCCTGGAGAGCTTCTGAATGCTGTCATAGTATTTGATGATCCTATGCCAAGAAGCTGGATTTTTACCTCAGTGTCTCAAGCCTCTTCTTTTGTTTCCCACTTTTACTGTCACTGATTGCACTTTCAATATCTTCATGAATAAGGGTAGCCTAAGGAGGCAGGAGCAGAAAACATCAGGAATCAGCTACTGTATTCAGATCTTTGAAATAAATACCTCACCTTTAGATGAGAGAATATCTTATCAAATCCCATTTATTTAAAAGCACTGGAACACATTAGTTTACACATAAACAAAAAAAGAGAACAGAACAAAATCTGGGACTTGGTATTTTTGTCACTACTCCAGCCTCAAGGATTATCATCACACAAGTACGTAATCTAGACACCAAATTTGTCTGAACAGCTGTAATTATCTCAAGTCAACCACTATTGCATAAGCTACTTTTTCCCTCTGCATACATAATTTTTGGTTGTCTCAAGTATTTTGTTTGTTTCAGGCTATAAAAAGAAAATCTACTAAATATGGAAGCAGCAAAATTACTATAGATGACAGCAGCACAAGCATTAAGAAAGTAACTCGCAATGATACAATTTCCTTTCAGAAATAATGACAGCCTCCAATTTCTCTTTGATGCAACAGAAGATGAATTTTTCAGGAGATTCCCTAATCTGTATGTTCATGCCACTCCTCAACTGCAGTCTGCCTCCACCAGTGGCCCCACAAGAGAAATTTTGATGCATGTCTAAAGCATTATTTTAATAGATCTTGCATTAAATAGGTCATGGCTTCTCACAGGATTTAGAATGCCCTGTTACATGTCTTCAGCTGACAAATTAATTTCCTACAAAGGCTGTCAAAGCCCAGATCTGTCAGTGCCTGCTTCACTCTGCAAGGACCGTGTCTTTCCTAGTACCCTCACAATGCAGAAGTGTGTACCTTTTGGGGAGGAATATGTAACTTCTGCTAGGACCAGAAGACATTGTTGAATTTAGGATTCAAGGGGATCACAGGACTTTTCAGGCTATAATGGATTGCGCCACAGAATAGTTATGATACTTTAAGTTTACAGAATTAATAGAAAAAAAACAAAACTTTAGGAGACCAGAAGAACTTAAACCCAGAAGAATTCCATTAATCCAATAGTTTTGGTATTTAGTATTTAATTTTTTTCTTGTTTATAAAACATTAGAATGCCACAAATATTATTGATTTTAATTATATTTTATTGCAGAGGCTCCTGGAGCTGCTTGTATTTTCTAACAAAAGCAGGGAAAAGCTAACAGAGAAATACCTAAACTTTCAAAATCAGAAAAGTTTCATGGGTAAGGAAAAAACCCAGGGTATGGCCACAGAATCAAACAGTACTTCAGAATAAAGAGAGATATTGGACTTCCAAGTCATGCTTATTTACTCTACATTTTTATATGCATGCAGGAACAACTTCAAAAATAAAATGAGACCAACTCTACACATTGAGAAGTTGTGTCTAAACACACCTCAAAAGGGATCCCTGCATTATTTAACACAGTACTCCCTGAGCTTCTGACAGGATCCCACTTTCCTTTAAAACAGCAAATTCTGTGCAACAAATCACGCGATAACTAAACATCCTCACACCACTGTCACCATGCTAATTCCAAAACACACTGTTGCACAGTGTGATTAACAATCTGTTGTTTCCAGACAATAATGTAAGCTACTACAAAGGAATTAAGAAATCCCCAGGAAATTATCAACTGGAATTACAGAAGATAACTAACAGAATTACAATTTATAACCTCAGAAATAAAGGGGTATTGCAGAATACATTAAAAAAATAGTTTACACTTGAAGGTAATATCTTCATCAGAGACAAGCAAGCTCTTTACTTGTTTTTGCCCCTCCTGCAAGGAATATTTTTCCTTTCAAGATCTCTCCAGCAGAGCAGAGATGCAGAGAGGTGAGAATGCAGAGAATGTTTAATTGTTCAGTGACAAAAAGAACAGAAAGAGTAGGAGAGTCTCAGGGCTCAGATGAGTTCTTTGCAGATTATAAAATGAATTTGAAATAAATAATTTTACACCACTTTTTTCAGAAAGATGAAGGTAAACCATAAACATTTTCCAGAGCTTTATACATTTGCAAACCTAAAATAGCAGCTATAAAGTCCAAGAACCAATATTTACAGTAAGGACATATTTTAAAATGCACTAAGGAGTCAGCTTAAATATTAGATTACTCCTTTACAATACATACTACACTCCATTTACTAACATACTATAAGCAATGCTGATATCACAAGTGCATTAATCTTATATCATATTTACAAAAATAAAAGTACAGAATTATTTTCTATGAATCAGCTCATTTGTCTTTATCCACTGTACTGGTCAATTCATATAATCTCCCTTATTCAAATAAGTCATAGCAGATCTCCACTATTATCTTACCTTAATTTCATCACACTGGAAAAGATGCAAATCAGGCTTGTTTTGGGTTGGTTCTTTACATATTAATGCAAGAATTGAATTGTAGTTGCATGCATTCATCACAGCTTGGCAATGCTGAACTGTGCTTAAAGGAAAATTCTCCAGTTCATTCTGTCAGAAGAAGAAAAAAAAGAAAGGAAACACAAAACACCACTTTACTACACAGTGTCCTGATCTCAGAAAAACTGCATGAACTAAGAAGAGAAAGTGATAATAAGCTAATTAAAATCCTCAATCTCACATACATCGTTTTTCTGCTTGCTCCCTTTTTCTCTCTCTCTGAAAGTGAGACTGTCACTCACAGATCTTACCTTTGATTCCAAGTCCACCAAACTGACAGCCTTGTCATCCACTTGAAGAATCATGTCTTGAGTCCACACTTTGCCTTTGGCATCCAACAATTTCAGCTTCCTTATTCCATCATCCACTGTAATCATTGCCTCTTTTCGGTCCAGAACAAAGGTGGTCAGGTGCTGGTGAGTAAGACACACATTTGAAAGAAATTATGATTGCAATTTTTCCTTTTGTTCAGGAGTGTCAGCATTTAAATTGTCAGGAAGTAGCAATGCAAATTATTCATGAGTAAAAATGCCTTTGTGTATGACAGAGCCCACCCCTAAGACATGAGGAAGGCTGTTTAGTCCACAATGTCATTTTGAGTCAACTTATTTTTGTAGCTTGCTTTTTGACACCCACTGTCATTTCCTCACTACTGTAAGCTTGAAGGCACATTCTGACATCCTCCAGGTATCAAAGCTAGAATTAAACCACGAGGTTTAATTAGCTTTCTTAAGGAGTGAAAACCTGTCTCTCCCTGGGCAAGCTGGATTCAGGAGGTGCCAGCAGAAGCTTCCCAGAAGCTCCCTGCCAATGTACCTCCACCACCACCCTGACCTGGAGTGTCCTCATCTCTTCCAGAGCTGCCAGTAACCTGCTGGTGGAAACCAGGATGGGCTTGCATCCGACTGGGATACCTTATGGACAGGCTGGTCACTTTTATGTGCAGCACAGAAGAGAATAGTAACTACTTTTGCTCACCATCAGCTTGGAATATACTCCAGATTCAATTAATGGCCTGGAAACTAAATAGTACCTCACGAACAACACCTCAGCTAGCTTCCCTGTCATTATGGCTGTGACAATTTCTCCTTCAGCATGCCAACTGTGCAAGAAAACCCACAAAATTATTTCATTTTTTTCAGGCATAAATCCACCTTCACATTCTAATTGAAGATCTGGTAACACTCATTCAAGCTGAACCACATTTAATGTGTGCATTAATATGCCTGCATACCTGTCTTCTAAATAACATTAAAAAAGTAAAAATAATAAAAAAGAATTTAACCGTGCTTTCTTCTATTACAGGATAACAGCACATGCTAATTACAGAGAAGAAAGGGGGTGTAAGCTGCATATAATCAAAGTATTTAAAAGAAGTAAAGTGAAACAAACTCTGTACTGGCTGCTTACCCAGGAATACTTAGGTTCCAGATGCAAGCACTAATTGTTATGCCAGTACAGGACCAAAACCGTTATGAAGAAAACCACACAAAAATAGACAATTAGAACCAACACATGTATTCATTTGCAAGATGATCACAGGACTGAAGCACTTGAAATTAGGAGTCTTCTGCATATGATCTCAATTCACAGATGATTTAAAACTCAGCAAAAAGGAGCTGAAAAAATCTGTGGTGTTTGCAAGACTTGGCTTAACCCATGACAGTGGTCTGATGGCAGAAGGAGAAAGTTTGAGCCAAAGTAAGGCGACAAAAGGAGGCACTGCATTCAAAACAGCTTAACAGGCTACATACATACAGGCACTCAGGCTCATCCTGCTGAGTATTTTAAATACGAGAGCAGCATGCAGTAATTCTGCAAAGCAGCTTATGACAGCAAGTCACACACTCTGCTCTTCACACCAGGGAAGGGTCTGTGCAGCAGAATGTGTTTGACTACCACGATTCGGCTCGCTGGGGCTCTGAGCAGCCAACGCTCAGAACTTTATGAATATTCTAATACCTCTGCTGGTTAGATCTGATCAGGGTATTAGTTTTAAATATCACCCAGTGTGCCTTGCCAGCAGCACAGCGTTGCTCAGCTCGTCCTCGTCTTTGCAAGGAGCCAGGCTGGGAGACGGGGCAGCACAAGGTGTTGAATTGATGCCCTGTTGGGAAGCCCTGACTGTTTGCCAGACTACACACAACCTTGCTTACGTCCTTCTGCATCCAGATTTCAGCTCATTATGGCAAAGCTGTGGAATTTGAGTCATTTCAGTGTAATCTGTTCTGAAGTGACCCCAGGCTGGCGGGATATTTTGGAAGATGCATGTGCCTTCAAAGCTTATATATCCTCAAAAAACACATGTAGGCAAAAATAACCACATGCAACTGATAGCTGTAATTGATGCATCACTCTCATCTCACCTCTACATGGTACTGTGACGTTTCGGATATGCTGCTGACACTGTCTCGTGCATAATTCTTTCTTTGTTCTAGAGATGGGAGGAAAAGAAAGAATAATTATTCATTCAGTGCCTTATCCTGGCATCTTGATTGTTTCTCAGAGACACTTTGGATAAGTTGTATACATGAGAAGAGGAGATAAGCTGTGGTTAATTTCTGTATTTCAGCAGAAAATACCTCCATCCTGCCATGGTCCAGCCCAAGGACCATTTTTACGTCAGCAGTGTTAACAGAGAGCTGGTGGGTGCCCACAGAAGCCACTTATCTTATCCCATGGGCCAGGACACCAGGGGGGAGCAGTGTCCTGACCTGGGGACACTGCCTTGGGAAGCCTGATTATTAAAATCTTTGGCTTGCCACTGTAGTAGCTGCATGATAACTAGCACTGGGCTCTCTGTATCTGTATGAGCATCCCTGAAAGCAGAAGTATTTTCTGATATAGACAAATAACTCTCATGTGAAATCTGCAAGACAGCAAAGGCACACACAAAAAAAGACCTGACTCATCCTTTATTTCTTCATAAAGTATCCAATTCATTGAATTGCTAATGTAGAAATAGGCATGGAAATATACATACACACTCCAAGATATCTCTAAACAGGAACATTTTTCAGCTAACAAAACACAATGCTGCAAAATCAGAAACACTATGTGCCTTTTACTCTGTACAATAGATTCGCATTAAACCGGGAGAGGGAGGAAGGGGAAAAGCAAGATGAAGACACAACACACACCCACACCACAAAATAATGAATTTAGATGAATGCTGAAGAACTCTTTTTAATTCTAGTGGAAAAAAATTGAATGCAACACTTGGAAGTTTTGGGGTTTTTTCACTACAACCACTTAAGCGCCTGATCTGGAACACCAGGAGCTTTGTTGTGAAAAAGTCAGTAGGTGACACGGCCAAGGGATGTCTAAGGAAACTCTGAAAGTAGGTAATTTTTTTTCCATACATCATTAAAAATCTTGATTTCTGATCTTCAAGTAAAATAGGCTGTTTGATTCTTTTTCATGTGATGAAAATACAAAATGTGCATATGAAATACATCAATTTCATCACACCTGGAGTAGTTGGAGGTAAAATAAAAGTGATTTTGTTGACAGGAAAGTCAAGTTACTTTTTGCAAAATAAAAATAATAATAATAACAAAAAATATTCTGAATACTACCAAGCTCTGTGACATATAGAGAACTGCAGTGAGGACTTTAAAAAAGCCCCCCTACAAAGGTCTCTTCTGTGACCAGGGCTCCTTCACACAGGAACTCCAGGTGCAAAGGCAGCAGTGCCCTCATTTTCAGATGTCACTTGTGGAAGCGTTTGTCACATTTCATAAACACACCATTATCCCTCCCCTTCTCAGTGATTTTCACAGAAAACATGTTTCTGAAATACATCACTGGCTTGAAGCCCCCCTCCCACGGTGACAAATGCCACTCAGGCAACAGAGCCATCCTCATCCTGTACAGCAGCTGCTCAGTTTGCTTGAGCAAGGGAAGTGTGCAGAGCAAACAGTCAAATTCAAGAACAGCACAGATTATCAGAATAGTTAGCCAGGTGTATGAATATTTCAATATAGGTACCTTACTTTCATTATTCATTATTCTGAAATCCGAGGGCAGAGGATCAACATTGATTATTCCATCTGTATCTACTATTTCTGCTTTTGCAGCATGTTACTGAAATTATTTTTTCAGTTGATTGTCTTTGTAACCACAGCACACATTCATGCACACCCCAACAACACAGTCAGTAAAGCAGTACTGTCTGATTTGCTACCTTTCTTTTTTTGTTTGGACGATGATCTGAAGAAGTAAAGCCCATCTGTTCCTAATAAAACAAGGGGATTAAAAAGCATTATCTAATTTAATCCCATAGAATTATTTGCATCTCTGTGGGGATCAGTTAGCACTCTTCTGCTGTGGACTGTAAATGATACTTAAATACTGTCCAGTAAGAAAGAATATATGTTTTAAACAAATAAAACAAACAAGCATTACTTCCTTCAATTAAAAATGCACCAAATACTCAGTTTTGAGTGTTATCTTCTTTTAGGCGAACACAAATATAAATTCTATGCTATTGAATTAAACAAAATTTTAACTCCACTTTAGAAAGTTTACATCCACTGTAAAATTTATAAATGTTGCAAACAGTAACAGTTGGAGCTGCTTTAAATAAACGAAGTCTGGCATATGTAGAGGCTCCAAAACAATTAAAAAACAAAGAGAAAATTTTGCAAGAGGCTCCTTATCTGCTTCACATAAGTTTTGCGCTGTGTTAAGGCAGGAATTGCAGAACCATTTGCAGCACAGATTAACAGAACCTCTTCCACAGAGCAGCACAACACTCCCAGCCAGACTGGATGGAAAGGTGTTCAACACACACTGTCATGTCAATGTTTACATGTCATTACTGTCATGGAAATTTTATTGAAGTTCTTGTTACTATTATGTTGTAATTAACAACAACTCTAATAAAATTTACATCCAACAGAAGTCAATCAGTGTTTGTGTTAATAAACAAAAAGTAAGGACACAGCTACTGAGAGTCCACACTGAGAGCAATTCATATTTACAAATTTATTTCTGTAATGGAGGTAAAAAGAGAATTAGATCCTGCTGAAGGCCCAAGTTACCTTTTAGAGTAGAACAGAACATTTCAGCTGATACTGAACACTGCTCTAGAGGATCTGGAGGTGGATGCTACAGCTGCACCCTGAAATTATTCACTCTTCAGAATAAATTTTCTAATACGAATCCTGGCATCAGGCAAAGTCCCCCCATTGTGGAAGGGTTTGTCTTCAGCCTTTGTTTTTCAAACTTTTTACAATCCAGTGGTTCATAAGAGGGTTTCCCTTCTCTTGCAGCTCCCTGAGACATGATTTTCTTGGCTGCCTGGCATGAATCACACTGAAGGAAGAATAGTTCCCTTATGATAATATGAACATAACACAAAGAAAGAGGAAGAAAAAATAAAAAAAGGAAAAGGAAATAAAAAGACTGGCAGCTAGAATACATTCCCCCTGTCCCACGTTTTTTGTCAGTACCTCAAAATGAAACTTCAAGCTCTGCTTTCTCCTAGTGCTTGGCTCCTGTCCCAGATTCCACATACAACCCTCCAAAAGTTCTCACCCTGCCATCAAAAAGGACACAAACCCTTTTGCACCCCCTCCTGCTGAAGTGCTCCACTGCCTTGAGGTTCTAGAAAAACTGATAAAAGCCTGCAAACTTGTTCTCTATCCAGATGACACAAGGGACTGCTGCTCCTTCCCACAGCACTTCTGGGTTTCCTTTTCCAAGTCAGAGGGATCTCAGCACATGACTCGCACAGGTTTTTTTCATCTGTATAAAACTTCTTTTTCTTTTCCTACAGAGTTGCCCATTGCCATTATTCTGGAAATGCAGCTTCCATCTCTCAACCCTTTCACACACCAAAGTGACAGATTATTACCTATCAGTACTAATCTGACTGCTTTCACAGGAACCTTAAAACATCTCTTGATTTATTGCATAAACTTCAAACGCAAGTAACACATGCCCTGCTACTGAAAATGAGCAACAGGATTTGCTGATGTGTTGAATGTAGTGGGTCCGGCTAGGATGAAGATAATTTTGGATCTGATAGCACAGGGATATTTTAGCTGTGGCTGAATGGTGTCGAAGTCCTCTCTATTTCTTATTCTGCTGCCCCAGTGCACGGGCTGGGGGATGCACAAGAGGCTGAGAGGGGACACAGCTGACCCCTCTCAAAAAGGAATATACCATACTGTTTAGTTTCCTGGCTCTGCATCATAACTGGCAGATAGTCTTTCCAAAAACTCCTTGCCCAGATAGTCTGGGCAGTGCTCTGCTCAGGGAAAGTTGTGAGCAAATCCCTTTGTGTTACTCAGTCCTTTTTCCTCCCTGTTCTTTCCTTCACCTATCAAGCCATCTTTATCTTGATCCACCAAAGTTTTTTCTTGCTTTTTCTCTTCTAATTCTCCCCCCTGATCTGCTGCAGAGAGGAGACAGGGGGAGTGAGCAAGAAAATGGGGAGGTCCTCAGCTGCTGGCTGGGGTCAACCCCTAACACTGAAAACTAAATAATGTTTTTTATTATGCTCTGTTTCACTCTCCTAATCCTCCCAATCAATCTCAGCCTCTCACAGGTCCCTTCATGCATGAAGAGGCTATTGAAGCTGAAGTGAAATACTACAACAGAGGCTTCCAGATCTGATGCATAAAACTACCAAAAGATGAATAAAACTATCAAAGTTATTGCGTTTTTTTTCCTATATACTCTACTCATTGCAGCTCTTACATCCACCACTTGAAGTACAGTGCAGCCTTAATAACAGGTTAGCCCAAACTCTGCTAACACCCTGAGCATCATTTACATAAAAAATGTTTCCTCTGGCAAAATTAAAAAAAAAACAAAAAAGAGAGAGGATCATGGCAGAAGAAGCTTAAATTCTTAACCACAATCTATAACAAATGCAACCCAGAAGAATTTGATTAAAATAAAATCTCTCGCGACACAAAAGCAATAAAGTGAAAAGCAGCCCAGCATTTCACTTATAGGTCCTGGATGTAAGACACACTAGGTACCAAAGCTTCCAGAGGAACAGGAACATTGATCCACAGAAACTAGTACTTTTCCTGATGTCTGATGTAGACAGACGTTACTGCAATTCATGTTTTGTGAAATTATTGAATTCATCAATCATCAGGACCAAACTATGTTTCTGTTTTCATACAGAGGTTGAGAGCTACTGATTTTATTTTCATTTTTGAGAACATCCAAAATATCAGAAAACCAAAAGCAACCTTTTAACCAATGACTTTCAGCCAAGTCAAAAACTCTACCAGGCAGTACATGACACAGATAACAGGACTGTAGATTGCTCTGAAATTTGATGGCAATCCACACGGACATGGATTGAGAGTCTCCCCACAATCTGTTCTATGAATACTAGAGCATAAAATATTTCCACACATCATCAAGCAGAAAAGCCCAATACTTAGTTTGCTACCATCTATCTGCATTAGACTGATTGCTGATACCCTTTAAGAATAAATTGCAGTGCAGCTGGAGAAAAAAGATCAGCTTGAGGCAGAGTAAAGTACAGGAGACGTGACCTAAACATCCGGGAACAAAGGTCAGAACTCGAGTTCAAAACAAATTTCCTTTTCAGAGGAGCAAACACTATCACTTTCTGAGATTTCTGCCAGAAGCTTCTCTCTGGTGGCTGTGTGAAACTACCTATCAAAGGAAGTGTGTTGCTTAGAAGTCAATTGTCAAATTAATTCAAGAATCAAAATACTACAAGCGTGTTACGTGGATGGCTTCTTTCAGTAAACTCATTTACCTGCCTATGAGCTGCTTGAGGTTTCCTTGAATTTGAATTTCCTTGAATTCCTACATTGCAGTTCTTGCCCTGAATGAGGCGTGTGAGCAATACAAAAATACACACGCAATTCCACTTCCAGCTCCAAATCACAGCCACCAGAGTACAAACCCAGGGCTCAAAACAGCCTTCGCTAATGCGCTGTGAGAAGGCAATTTTAGCAACCTCTTTCAGTTCTGTGCTGTAGAATAACCTGACAATTTGGAGAGAGCTGCCGGTGCGTTCCTCCCGGGGAAGGCGGCTGCTGCACGCTGTGCCCGTGGCTGGCAGAGCCCCGGGACTGCTGCTCGGGACAGACCGAGGAGAGGCTGCTGGAACGGCAGCTGGCAGCAGGAGCCGAAACCCCTTCGGGATGGAAAGACCGGGAAGCGAGTGATGAAATAAACCTCATAAAAAGGTGCAGAGAGCACGTCCCCTCGAGGTTCCGAGAGAGATTTGTCATGCAAATAGAAAACGGCTCATTTCAGGGAGGAAATGAGTGAAAACAAAGGGATTATTTGACACAGGAAAAAAGGCAGTTGCAAGGAAGATTCCACTATCAGACAGGCACATTAGAGATAGCGATGGCTCTGGTCTGGTTCTCAGCTGAACTCTTGGTAACATTCAGTAATATTCCAGCCTCCTTTCCCACAGCACTGTGGCCAGCCTTCTGCCTGATGAGTGAAGGGCTGAATAATCGTGAATCACCTCAGCAATGGCATCTAAGACATAAACTTCATGCCAGGACATAAACATGCCTGTGTATATGCATAAACATACACACATATAACAATAAGCAATCATAAGCAGTAATAATAATAATAATAATGATGATGATAATAATAATCTTTTCTTTAATTTAGTCTTTACAGTGCTTAAAAGAAATTTAGTTCAAGATTAGGTGGCCACTTAGGAGCCCAGATATTGTTTTCAACTGTTGATAGTCAGGAATAGGTGGCTTAGTCCAGATGACTCTCAAGTTTTCCAAGAAAAGGAATATTTTCATGGGGAAAATTGGCTGCTAATGTCACGTTGTCACATTTTAGCAAAACAAAAAAAACCACAGTCCATTTTACTTTTACAGTAAAATTATATATATATTTTCCAGTATAAGTGAATCTATTAAATACATGAGCTTTCTGTATTAACCTAAATAATATACATACATTTAAAATATATGTACACAACAAAATATAAAAAGAAAGCTAGGACAGTTACATCCTGTTTTATAGGATTTCAGTCTAATGAACTTCAAAATAATTTAGTTAGTTATTAATTATAAACAAAATACTTTGTAATGAGCATTTTCAACACATTTTAACCCTTCCAATATCACTCAGCTGCTTTCTTCCACGTCTGGGCAGTATGCACAAAAAATTTAAGATAACAAACAAGGAAGAGGCACGTGTGGGATGCAGCAGAGTAACTTAGTTCCTAAAAATTAAAAAAATATAATTGCCCTGAATCTGACAAAGATTTTAGGTTTTTTCCTCATTCTCTCCAGCTCATATATGTGGTGATAGCAACAGCCTGCTTCTTTATGTGTATAAAACCAGCAGAAGTAGTAAAATGTGCAAACTGCACTCTAAAAGCTGTGCCAATACATATCCACTTGGAGCTCCAAAATAAGTGATCCTTCTACTTCATTCAGCTCCTGGCAACTGCAGCTATCATTTTGTGATGCATCTACCAGCAACAGAAGTGGACCAAGGACAGCAATTCACTTTACAGGAGCCACCATGCGGCAGTTTCATGGCAAGCATTTTCAAAATTTACATTTGATTTTCAATAGTACCTAAATTCAGTTAAATACTTTAGGAGTAAAAAAAATACCATTATATACATCAAATCTACTCACTTGTCCCCATCTTATCCTGACACATGACCATCCCATCATGTTTGATAAGAAAAAGCTCAGAGAGATATTTTAAAAGCCCACAAAGGTGACATAGTTAAGACACTGATACTGCCATGCTGTTCAAACCATGTACTCCTGAAAAATTATGATGAAATGAAATTTCATTTCAAAAAATGAAAAAGGAATCACAACTCTCTCATAACATCTCATAAAGAAATAATCTGTTAAGAGTTTTTTGCAATGTCTCTTGCTGGTTTCTGTTGCCACCTACTATTTCTGTCAACACTTGCAATCAGTGTGTTGAGTGAACCCATACAGGATGCAGAAACCACTCTCCAAAATGATCAGCTCAGGATTTCCCTCAGTTTCGGTTCCTGCCTTCAGCACCATGTCAAGAAACCGATTTCTGTAGCATAACACTGAAGCATAGTAAATTTGAACTAAGAATGATTCACATGCAGAACAATGTTTGGGTTGAATATTAGGAAAAATGTTTTCACCAAAAGGGTTGCCAGGCACTGGAACAGGCTGCCCAGGGAAATGGCTGGATCACGATCCCTGGAGGTGTTTAGGAGATGTGTTTGTGAGGCATTTAGGCACATGGTTCAGTGCTGGGCTTGGCAGTGCTGGGCTAACAGTTGGGCTCGATGATCTTAAAGGTCTTTTGCAACCTAAAATGCTTCTAAGATTCTAAAGCGTGCTGCCTTCACTCTCCTAACCTCTGAGCTCACTGCCGGCCACCACCCCACCCAAAACAGGAGAGAGAGAAGATTACTGCTTGGCATGTTGCAGTTATTAGCCACTGCTCTTTGAGCTTTCCAGCTGGTTAACCTGCAGGAGAGTGGCAGATGCACAGAGGGAGAGCTGGCTGATGTCTGAGGGGTCCAGCACAGGACCAGGTTCTCAGGGGAAGCCTTGTCCTTCCAGTCTCATCAGTCGTACTGACTTTCAAAAGAGCATTTAGCAACAGGCACAGATTTACAAAGCAGAGCTTCTCACAGCCTCACTGCTGCTGCTATTTCCATCACCAGCACAGCTATCAGGGGGATGTATTCACACTGGAGGAGGATGACCTGAAAATGGTGCAATTTGGCTGGCAAGCAACATTTCTCCTCCACAGTGATTTGGCATTAGGCTGGAGCGTAGTGTGTACAGCCAAGACAAACACCAGCATTTGGAGTTGGTGAGTGCAACAACCTTCAGGCATTCGTAAGTAACATCACATCTGACAGCCACAGAGCCTGCTGAAAACAGCATGCCAAGTAGGACTCCAAATCTGTCACACCAGCTCTAATTCCCATTAAATCCTTGTGTCAAAGAAGAAGAATATTGCAAGTGCCTTTTCTGCTAGCAGGGGATGTAGTTGGGGAGGCAGAGGGAGGTACAAGAGAAACAAAACCCACAGCACAGCTAAATCCTTGAATGACTCCTCCCTGGGGCATACCTTAGCTATAGGATCACTCTGAGTTAAGTGATGAATGCTGCCTGAAAAATGAGCAGGTATGAGCTCTCTACGTAGTAAACTGAGCATTTTCTACTTAGCTTTAGTAGGAATAAAACCACTTTGTCTTTTAGTTTAGTTGACAGACACACCCATGTGTATGTACATACACTTTCAGATTAATATGTGTAAAATATTTCCACCACGACATCGCAATCACTATTTAAACAGCAATTTAGCACAGAAGTTTAGAGAGTTTTTGCCACCTTACCATAGAGAGCTTTTGCACTTGTTCTTGAATTCTGCTCCCTCTCTGCCTGAGCAAACGTTGGGGAGCCATAGCCACTGGAAGAAAACATTCCTGATTATCCTCTGGACAGATGAATTTGGCAGGCACTGAAAACAATCCCCTCCCCTTACATAGGACTACACATACCTACAGCATTAGTAACAGAGGGAATGATACCGGATATTTGTTCCACACCATAAATAGGAGGCAGAATGTTTGACTTTGGGCTGCAGGCCTTTCTGAGCTCTTTTGTTGCATTAATATAACATCATGCACAGCTGGGGTGTGGTAAACAAATAAATACTACCTTAACTCAAGTAACAAACTTCACTGCACAATTATAATAACGGTAATAATAACAATAACAATAATAATGACTATGCCAAAAATTAAATAGGATTTGGGTTTTTTTCTTGCATATACAAGCGTTGATTGTTTTTAACAATTTTGACTGCTTTTAATGAAAAACTTAAAATGACTGTCATTGTCTTACACAAATGAAAAGGCAATATGACCACAAGTGTTTCAACAATGAGTGATACATGAGCTCACCTTAAAGGGACAACAATATGAGATGCAAAAGACACCACAGATATCCTGCTCCATACAGGAATACGTGTTCCTTTGCATCAGATTGGTAAATTCTCATTAGTGTTGTGTGTCAG
>WAAG01079797.1:29418-44258 GCA_013390105.1 Tichodroma muraria
CGGTTGAGCTGGCAGCAAGCTTTGCTCTGTGATGTTTTCAACGCAGTCTGGAGCATCCAAAACTGGTAGAAAAGATGACGGCAAAAATCAATGCAGAAAATTGAAAGCCAGGCCCTACAAGTGCTGCAGTTTGAGCACAAAATAGATGAACTTGATTCCCCACCACTGTGACTGCTGTCCCCCCTGCATCTCTCAAACCACTCTATATTTATGAGGGGGGTTTTGAAGCTTTCTGAGCTGTATATACTCCAGTATTCTCTCCTGTGTCCAAGCACCAGGAAACAAGTTAATAGAATAGCCACAATAGAATAATTTTGAAAATGCAGTTTCCTTCAGGACCTCTCCGTATTCAGAACAGTTGTCCAGCATGCCCATTAGCACTAATTACGCTGCATTTCAGTTTATGCAAATCTGCACTTTGTTACATCCTGGTTTCAGGTTTTAGTGCTGGATGCAGTGTTAACTAACTGGGGCTCCTGCTAAGCAAGCCTGGGGGTGGGGAGGAAGGGACTGGATGTGTCTCCCTCTGCGGCCTGAATTTTACTCCTTACAGAAAGCTGAACTTCACCCCAGAATATTATTTACCTGTTTGTGTAAGGGGTCAGGGGGTAGAAGCACTGCAAGCAACTTAGGACAGTGACAGACAAAAAACACTGTTCTATCCAGGCAGGGGACAATGACAAGGCACACAGAGTGCCCAGAGGGGATTTGTAAATGTATTCACATCCTTCTCCACAGCCCAGTGTAGCAGACAAGCTCGATCAATGCTGGTTTTACCAGTTTCAGAAAGTGTTCTGATTTTCATTGACACTTTCTGTAACCTAATACTCTTCCCTGAGTCCTCCACTAAGAAGGAGTATGCTAAATTCATTAGTATCATTCCTTTCAGCAGGAGGGATTGGATAAATTTATTAAGAAAATTTGTTGTCATAATTATCAACCAAAGTAGAAGACTTAATACATTAATGCAAGACCTATCTTCAGAACAGTAATTGCTACCTAAAAGAGAAAGTTTCCACTGGAAAAACTAACAAGACAAAACATACCATGGAAATCTTCTTTTTCCTAGTAAGACATTTTCCAATGATTCGCTGTTAAAGAAATATTCCAATACAATTAAGATAGCTATCTTTTATTTTGAGAAAGGAGAGAAATATGTAGAGCAACAGGAAGAAGTGAATGAACAAACTCCAGATAAATCATGTTCATAGACTCCGTCCTTATTATTGCCACACTAATAAAGACCCTGTTTAAAAACAGGTTCTTATTCTGTCATGGCAACATATTTCCATCCCTTTCACTCAGGTCTGGGCCACGATTTATAATTAACCATATTGAAAGAAAATAAACCGGCTTTACAAATACAAAAGCTTCAAAGACTTAAAATCCCCATTGCAACAAAAGAACGTTAATAAATACGCCAAGCACTGAAGCCACCACTCGCTGCTATTTTTAATTAGAGAATTAACCACCTCATCTAAAGCAATGTGAGTATTAATTACCAAGATCAAGATCATTATGCAGGCCTTGCAGAATGTATCACCGCATCTGGAATATCTTGTATAAAAGAAAAAAAGAAAGGATAAAAAATAAACAACCCAAAAATCCAAACAAAAAACCTTCCACACATACAGAGCAGTCTAGAGAGGAAGGAGTCTACGGCATATGAAGGAATTTGTAGAGGAAAGTAGAAAAGGAGGATTATTAATGTACCATAAAAATCAGTACTTTTGGTGAGTCTATGTCAAGTAGAGTAGCATGTTGGCAAGAAGTACTATTTTTACTCATAAATCCCAATTCCAACACGGCTAATACAACACACTCAGTATCTCCACTAGAAGAGAGATGTACAAAAACTTGTCCTGGTTTGGGTTTTTGGTGGGTTTGTTGTTGTGGATTTTATTTATTTTTTTTATTTTAATTTTTTTAATAAAACCAAAACTGCCTTGAAACCTCTGACTGGTGAATTCTGCTGACCCAGTACAGAAACCAAAGTTGTATTTCCCTTCTTCATACTACCTGATTTTTTTTTCCCCTTATTTCCTTTATTCTTTGATATGTTATACTTCAAATGAGATCATTAGATTTCAAAAGAGGGCACTCCAGACACTAATTTGAAAGTCAGTTTGCAGGATACAGCCAACTTTAAAGCCATCACTTTAGAAATGGAAAAGAACTTCTAAAATACATAAATGTTAATAAGATAATGCCTTTAGATGTTGTTTTAGATACAGTTTTCCTCTCATTCTGGCCAAAAAATGAAAGAACTTTCAACACAGTCAAACAACTGCTGCGAGTTACCCAAATGAAACTGGCTTAACCATCTATCCACATTTATTAGCCAGTTAATAACTGTGTCATGAAACAGGGACAATATTAAAACTGGCGTGGTACAGCGCGCAACAAAGGCTGAACTGAAACCATATAATGACATACTCCAAGCAGACTATAAAAATTAACATGAAGAAGGAGGAGGGAAAAAAAACACTCTTCAATACCTCTCTAATTTGGTTTAATAGAAATGTGGCAAGATTTAATTTTTATTTTCACAGATTTGCTTTCTTCAGTTTTGGTGAAGTTTTTGAAGTCCATCAGCTACTCACATAGAGAATTTCTGTGTCTGTAGTAGGTTAGAATTTTGAATTAAACAGGACAAAGTTGAGCAGGAGCAACATCCACTGGTTTCCTGATGATCTTAAACACTCAGGCTCCAAACCATTGTGGACTGATGCCGTTCCTTTATGATTTAACTATGTTTATTGAATCTTCATCTCTTTCATCAGTAAAGTGCTCTGAATGCAAACTAACGTATCTGGAAGGCCTCAAACTTTGCCATGGCAAGGGGTTATGCTCTGTGTCTTACTGTAAGACTTAGATTTTCTATATGGTACCAAAAAAAACAAAACAAAACAAAACAAAAAAAAAAAAAAGGCAGCTTCCATGCAGCTCAGTGAAAACAGAAAAGGTTCTGTTTAATGAACGTGAACAAGCGGTACAACTGAAGTTATTGATCAGACCACAACAAATCAACAATGCTGAGCATAAGGGTAAGCTCACAGTGGGGGTTCAATAGCAAAACTCAAAGTTTAATTTTAAAACTTAATAAATGAACACATACTATTCTAATGATGCTGACTAACTCTTCAAACTTCCCTAACTCAAATTAGGTTGCAAACAAGGTTTCACAAGACTGATATGCAAAACCTCTGGACTTTAGGTCACACAATCTAAACCAAACATCACCAACAAAAGTTTTGGGTATTAAACAAGTTTTTAATGCCAGAAAAGTCAGCAGAGTACTCATATTCTCAGAAGTAATTTAAAATATTCCCCCAATACTATCAATGTACTTGCATCGCCATGCGTATATGAAAATATTGAACTAACACATGATTCCTGGAAAGTATTGGAAAGAAATCTAGTCAGCAAGCTTCCTAAGAGGGACCAGGCTTTCACTTGTCATACACGCATAAAGCACATAAGAAGTTGAATTTGTTCTCAAAGACGTGGTTGTGAAGCTGCAGTGAGTAGCAGCAGCAATGGCACTAGCTGTGAGCCCAGCCTGTGCCCTGCTTCAGCACTGAGGTTTCACTGAAGCTGGTTCGTAGACACTTTCAGCAGAGAACTGTGTGTTTTCTTTAAAACTTGCCCCGTGCTACAGGAATCTTATTTTTTTTTTTAAAACTCTGGGGCCTACAAAAAACTACTTTGTCTTGAATCTACGGGGGAAACTGCTGCTCCTGAGTTGCCATCCAGATCACCGCAGGTTGTATTTTTCATTACTAGGAGACACCATGAGAAGGGCCCTAGGTACACAGTGTCCACGTGGAAACAACAAACCCACAGAGAGAGACTTTGAAAATGAGGTAGAAGAGAGACAAGGCAGGGAAAGCCAAATAATTTTTAAATAAAATTGGAAGATAAGTTGCACTATAAGCTATTTTAAACCCTTGCGGCAGCAGTCACTGACTTTTACAAACAACAAACGTGTTCAATTTTTCCATCTATGAAAAGCAGCAGTCACTGACTTTTACAAACAATAAACTTGTTCAATTTTCCCATCTATGAAAGAAAAGCACCCATAACACCATCACTGGACCAACTGAGATACTCAATTTAATAGTCAAAAAACACAATTATTTTGTTTTCACTGAAAAACATGCACTGGGAAAAATATTTTTCAAGGGAATATTACTTTTCTATTTTTCTCCCTTCTGCTTGAAATACCTCCTTGACACCAACCGGGAAACCCAAAATCATTTCCTACTCCACAGCAGACGGGAGTAGAGACATGAGAAGAGCCGTGTGGCTCGTTTGCTCGCACAGAAGACTGAAGCCAAACAGCCTCTACCACGCAGCACTTCCTTGAAGGGTTTCCCTTTTCTGAAGCCCCAGTCTGGAACAATAAACCTCAAGGAGAACTCCCCCTGTGCTGAGGTCAGACACAGGCGCAGACCGTGCGGCAGGATGCGCGACCTCGGCCGCGGTCTGCGCGGCTCTCAGCACTTTCGGACACGCAGGTGCTCACCTGCACCCCAGCATCAGCTGGACAGGTTTGGTGGGGTCACCAGAAAACACGGAGCATCGATTTTTACTTTTATTTTTTTCCCGTCCCCCTTACCGCGCGCCCAGCCCACGAGAGGGAAACGCTGCAGTCCAGCGAGCAAAGAAAAGGCGCTGCACCTTAAACACCTGAGCACAAGGGTCGGGCCACATCGGGGCTGCGGTTACTCGGCACAAAGTGAGTCAAGTGTAAAAGAACTCCCTGAACTGAGGTCACGGCTGACTGAAGTCACACCCTGCCGCAGCGTTTACAGCGCGCTTATGTAACTCAGCGATTGTTTCCTGGAAGAAAATAGGCTGAACAATAGCAGATCCCACGGTTTGCGGGAAGAAAAGAGATTTAAATTTCTGGTCTTCTGTGTCTCTGCTCTTCTAGTTGCAATCATTTACATTTCGCTGTACAGATACAATTTTCTCATCCATTAATCTGGGCCAAGCCCTTCCTCTACACGTATTTCCATTCCAGGAACATATATTCAGTGAATGTCATATTTTTGAGGTTTTGTTTTGTTTTAAATTACCTGAATCAAATGCATAAATATGATTCTTTTCTAATTAAATTCACAGATTCACATTTTTAGAAGAAGTCTCTGCTGTGAATGCCCAGGCTTGGCAAGTTCACAGGCTTGACTTTCAGAAATAAAAGTATACATACGTTTTTAAAATTTTAATGCTTTTACAATCACATATTTGGTTTCCAGCAAACATCCAGTGACTAAAGATGAGAAAATTAGAAACCTTTATAAAAGATAAATTATAATCATCACAAAATGTTTTTTGTTCAAATTACCTCAAATGAGTTTAAGTTTCACAAGAAAATTTTCCCCAGGAATTTGTCATTGATGGTTACCAAGCCAAATTTAACAAGCTGTGACTAGAAAGGGATTCTGAAATGCTACAACAGGTATTTTACTTCAATCTGCTCATTCATTGCATTGAAAACACTTTGCTGAGGCATTTTTAATGTCAAATTTTCTTAAAAATAATGTCAGATAGTGTGGGACAGAAGCCCAAGATACCTTGCCCCCAGGAAACCTCAGTGGAGCTATACTTTTTGCAAAGCTCTCACAGGTTTTGAAGGAAGATAATTTTCAAAAATCTTTCTGAGCATGAATTTATTTTTCTTCAGCTGGTGCTTTTATTAGAAATAAATGTGTGTGAAATAAGTGTGGGTGGGAAGGTGGAAAGGAGAAAGGGAAAGAGCTAAAAAGCCATATGAGGTAATGCTTTTTGATCCTTTCCTGGCTGGAGGAATGACTGGTGAGGCTGGGGAAATTTGACTGCACTGTTCACTTCCAACCCCTAAAGGATTGTTCTAGATGTGATTCTTGTGATTTCACACATTACTTAAGAAGAACTCAACTGAAATCTTCCCTCAGGTTGCCCTACTATGGACCTCAGAAAAGTTAAATAATTGGGCTCTTATGTTTCAGGTTGAGCCACCAATTTACAGGGATCTTGCACAAATGACCCTCACTGGATACCCTGCTGCTCCAGGATACTGCCAGATTTTGAAGATGACAATGACACAACAGCAAAGTGAGCTACAGCTACAACTGGAATTTGAAGAATTACCCATGGAGACAGTCCTTAGAGCAATGAATGTTATCTTAAAGACTGTTTTCCATAACGCCCTTATCCTCCTGGCTACACCCAGTGGCTAGAAAACATCAGGGCCCTGCAAGAGATGCTAGAGGGGGGAGATACACAGAAAATTTTTGTGGGAGACAGCTACAAACAATATAAACAGATATTCCTCCCACATTCTAGGCAACTAAGAAATTATGCTTTTTTTAATAAAAATTTACTGACTCCTCACCAATGAGTAAATTTTGCTTATAGAGCTCTGAGTTGCCTAAATATGAATATATTTTCTACTCTGTGAGATTGAGAAGTGTGTTTTTCCCTTTTCCAGAAGGCACAGTAGATAAACTTTAAGCTCATAGCCAGTTTCAAAGGAAAAATATTTGTCCTACACAAAGCCTCTATTCAGAGTCCCTGTTTTTACTACAGTAAGAAAAATAGCTGTGCCCTGGGTAATTTGTTCATGTATGCCAATAAAAGCACATTGGACTAGAGCCAGCACTTCCAGCAAGCTCCCAAAGACTTCTGAAGTCCTATGAAAAGCAGAACATTTTTCTCTATTTATCCTTTTTCTATTTGCCATTCCCAGAATGCGGTACTTGTTTCCATTACATTTGCCTTTATGTTACTGTGAGAAGTGACTAAAAGAAAAAAATAAGACTAAAGAATAAAGCCAAAGCTTTTCAAGAAGCCCTTGTATGAAAAAGAGCTTTCAGATACCTTCATACAATGTTTCAAACGTTAAGCATGTACTGTTTTGAACTCCATGCTATTTAAAAATTATAAAAGAGGCTAAAGTATATTTGCATTTTGGACATGAAATATATAAAGAATTAAGGAGCATCCTGACATAAATTGATTTCTATGCTTTCATGAAGGAATCTAATCAAGAAACTTGCTACTAAGCTAACGCATGTCTGTGACAGACCCAGGGTAAAAACGAGCTTGGACCAAATTACTGGGAAGTTATTCAGAACAAAGCAATTGCCTGTTCATATGTGCTTCTCCAAAACTCAGTGTTTTTTGAAACAGTTTACAAAACAATCACAGAAATGGGGCTGAAATGGAAGGAAATGTCAACTCACAACCTTAAGGCAGGAGCAGCTGTGCCAAGATAATTCCCAAAAAGTGCTACTTCCCAACCTCTCCCTTCGGCCTCTAATAATATAATATATAATAATATAATAATATCAATTATAATAATATAATAATATCAACCAAGCCTGGGGAAACCCAGGGTCTCAGCAGCCTTATTCTGAAAAAGCTCTTCTCAATAAATAATCTAAATCTGTGCTGCAGTTTAAACTCACTCGACACTGCTTCTATCCACAACACGCCCAAAAAATACACTAGATTCTTGATTTTAGGAAAAGAAAGAAAGGTAACAACGTGCATCAAACCAGTGTTGAACCAGGCTTATAAAAATATCCTATTCCTCTGTCTTGTTTGATCAAGAGTAGCTGGCTTGCTGCTACCTCCTCTCTCTTCTGGAGCTTATCACTCGTATCAGCACTGCACTAGGCCCACAAGGATGTCGTCTCATGTGTATCATCTCATATGTTTTTCCAGCTAGGCAATCCAAAGTAAGCAGATGTCAACTTCTATTTTCCCTCAGGAGCCCACAAGGCAAGCTTCAAGGGGAACAATATTGCAGTTACTTCATCTATATATTATCTTTCATTATCTCAGTGTTTTTCTAAAGCATATCCCTTTGCTTCTTGAACTTTGCATAACCTCTACTCTTTCCTCATATTGTTTAATACAGCCATATGCTTTTCTCCTCCTTTTCCTTTTTTTTCATGCACATCTACAGCAGACTTTCTGGAAAAAAAGAAGTTATTCAAGAAAAAAAAATTGAAGTGTAGACTCAAAAATATTTCCTGACATTACCCAAAGTCCTTAAGATGAGGACTCAGCTTGTCATCTACTCTATGACTGTCCTTCATCTCCTGTCTGATTGGGTTGGATGATCACTGAGAAAATTAACACTGACAATTATAAATATTGCCATTCCCAACAGAGACACCAAAAGAATTAGAGGTAGGAGTTGTTTGGTTTTTTGGGTTTTTTTGGTGGTAATTTACATTTCCCAGCTATTGCATTAAGCTTTCTGAAAACTCATTCACAGACAGGTTCAAGTGAAATGGCAGGAGCAATTACTGCTCTAATTGCCTATGACCTCTTTCTGCCTTTCCATGGATGCAAAAATGTTGATGTAGAAATTTCAAGCTCTTTGTAGGTGCCAGTGTGAAATCCAGAGAAGAGGAGCAAGTTGCAACTTGCAGCAGTTGAGGCTATGGCCCAAATAAGATAAGGCATTTTAGTAGGATAGCAGGAAGTTTGTCCCACCTTTCTCCATCCACAAAGAGCTTAAACAGTCCCCACACTGCCCAGATGTGTGGGCCTGGCTCTGGGTTACACTGAGCCACCTCCTCCAGGAAGGACCCCATGGGCCAACAGTGTCACCCACCCCAGGGGCGCTGTGGCTGATGATGTTTCCTCATCATGCCGTGGCTGTTTCCTCATCAGGAGGGCTGCTGGGAGCCAAGCCACAAACTGGGACGTGGCATTGTGTGGTGGGGACAGAGCGGTCACCAAATCATTCCCTGCCTGTGCACAAGGTCGATACTTCTCCCCAAAGGCATCTGCACAATTAATATCTAGTCAGGCTGGCCAAGCCACCTTCATGCCCTTTGTTGAAGGGAAAACAGCACAGATGCAGCCCAGAGCACTGAAGGTGACATTTAGGCAAACTGCACATAAAAAAAAAAATTGCTTCCTTTGCCATTATTCAGCTTGGTGACTCAGCTCTTTAAAGCACAGGAACACCTCAGCCAGGGCCAGGCTCTCAGGTGATGTTAACAGGAGATATTCCCATCTGTTTTATCTGAACAAAATACGAAACATCATCATAGCTCTAATCACATTGCTGGGTCAAGATTTACAGAAACTAGAAAGCGAGAAAGCCATTAGATTCAGCTCTTCTCCTGCTACAAGATCATCCTCCTAAACACAAGATTTCCAGTTTTACTGCTGGAGTAGCGCCTCTTGAAAATCTTAACCAAGCAAAAAATAAAAAGCAGGCGAGACACAGGATTTCTTCTGCCAGTAGAAATGCAGTGCTGAGGGCACAACAACGCTGCACTTCCCCTCCTGTCACGCTTGTACAGCAATCCTGTCACGCAGGAGTTTCTCTGGAACTTTGTGAGGGGCCTTCACACCCAGCTAAGCCAAAGACAGCTCTCAGCTGGCAGTTTTGAGACTTGCCAAAACCCGTACTGAGAGCTTATTATCTCGGGATGGGGAGAAAACTCACACAGCATTAATTCCAGCAAGGGCACTTGTGGTCAGTAGTCTCAAACACCCTTATTGTTTCTGAAAGGCCAAGCCCTGTTGCCCCCATCTTCCTCATTGACTTCTTCCCCAGTGAAGGGCACGTATAGCTCTATTTCTAAAAGTTCCCAGGTTGAATACTTGTGCTTGAAACGTATTCCAGAGCCATAGATTTTTGTAAGGGAGAGGATCCATTCCTCTACAAGCAGGGAAATCCCAACAGATGTCCTGACATTTTTTTCCTGCTGCCCAGATCGATTGGTGAGCACCAGGGGCTCCTGTGTAGTTCACTCCTGCCAAATTCTGGCATTACTTAGCAGATGGCTACTTCTCACTGTGCTCAGGGCTTTCCCCTCCCTGGCACTGGATGGTTTCATATCAGGAGCACAGGCACTGCTTTCCCAGGCTTCACCACCAGCTCCCTTCACTCCGCACAGGCAGCAGCGCGACCTCCCTCTCTTGCTCAGGCTTGGTGCAGTGTGGAAGCTCAAGAGATGCTGAACATCCCCTTTCCTTTCAGCTGTGAGCAGAGGAGGCATTGCAGCCCTGGCACAGTGACCAGACAACTCTGGCAGGTGACAAGAAGGACAAAGTGCTCAGGTAACACGAAACCAGTGGCAGCAATGGTTCTGCATCAAAATTTGGGGCGCATATTGTACAGTGCCCTCATTCCCCATAATGAAGTCTTAGCACAAGGAACTGCAGGAGGTGGCTCTTGCTTTCAGTGGTTAACAAACAAGACTTTAACCACTGCAAATTAAAAATTAGTAAAATTTCTCTAATGACGGTGATGATACCCTCTTGGGCTGCTCCTGAAATGGAAATATGTAAACTGTGATGCCATGTAATTTGCATTTCCCTAATAGTAGGTTGCTCTTATCTAGTGTTCCTCTCCTTCTCATGTTTTAGTGCACTCCAGGGGGATATTATCCAAGAGGATAATACACAAGATGCAGAAGACTGGCCACATGTAGTATAAAAACTAATGCCAAATTGACCACAAATGTTTTTCCAGATATTTCCAAACCTGTCTGAATGGAGGCAAGGAGTGGAAGAACACTCTCACTCTGACTCACGCTGTTGGCCTGAACATGAGAGAATTTGTTACTCAGAAATGGCATTTAGACATCCCCTCCTCCCCAGGAGTAAAGTACAGCACAGGAGGGAGGAAGCATCCAGAGCTCCAGATTTATGGAAGAAGAAAAAAAGATTGCACAAAACTTGAGGAATCTGGGATATGTTTCAAGCCACAAGAGTAACAAAGGAAATTGTGAGCAGCATAATGATTTTTTTGTGTTTTTTTTAATTATCCAGAGGGAACTGTATCTCCACTATATATTTTGCCTACTGTCCATATCCCACAGAGCTTGAGTCAGCTATGCTGTTCTCTCACAAACACACAAATAAGGATAGGAAGAAAAAATTGCTTCCACTATATTTTTCATTACTGCATTTTTTTTTTAAAATCTGATGAATTCTAATCCCCATCTTGTTGCACATAGAAAACAGACACTTGAAAAGTGATTGCTAATACAAGAAGTATTTGGATCAACAGGTCTACATTTAAAATCAAATTACAAAAGCAGAAAAAGAAGTCCATAAGATTTGCAGGAGTATCAGAACCCTGTCAGAAGATGGAAATGACTTTTAAGAGCTGTTTGGAAAAAGGGTGGAAGGGATAAAATCACAACAGTGTATCGAGCATGGAACTGCCTGGACACTGAAAAAGTTGCTCAGCACAGATAATTAGCACAAGTCAACCATGAGATAAGCTAACAGACAGCATGGATTAGAAGGGAAAGAAAGCTCTCAAAGAGCATCATGAGATGCAGACCAGTCTCTCTCCAAACAAAAGTTATAGTTTTCCATTTCTTTTCCTTTGTTTCAGAGATTTTCAGGGGCATGGGTTGAAGGAACCACAGAGCAGCCAATGGCCCATCTTCCTTTAGTTTTAAATAATGATTTTGAAAAATCCCATGTCCTGAAAATCAAGGTTCTCCCATGCACCTAGATGATTCTCAGAAGAAAAAATAATATTTGGGTATGCAGTAGTGCACTCAGCTGGATATTTTTGTCATCTTTAACGCTCACTTCCAAATACATCATTCAATAATCATTTAACCACAATATGCTCACAGGACTAAATCTCACGCTTTAATTTGAGCATTGCTGTTCAGAGATCAGTCTACTCAGAATGCCCAGAATATAAATTAGCCTTTCCTGGCTAAAAAACCTAAACCATGAGAGACAACTGGCACTTTTTGAATTGCCCAAACTCAAAAAAAATAAAAAAAATTAGAAAGGGTATTTAATCTATTCAGAAATTTACAATATTCCACTCGATCAGCTAATACTGAAAAATTGCATCCTTCCCTGTTTCCTTCACACTCCCTTTTATTTGAATATGAAGTAAAAAAAAAAAATCACAATTGCCAATATCAGGTTAGTCAAGAACAAAAGTCAGATGCCCAAAGCTTATAGTTTGATAAAGTTGAAAAATAAACAGGGAATCAATGAGCTTGAGAGACTGCTCCTGTTTGGAATTGCTAGGCCAAGTTGAAATTAACACATGGCTGCTCTGCATTTACACCAGCTTTTGGGTTTTTGACTGCACAGCATTTGTTATCTCATGCATATAAAAAAAAAAGGTGTGCATAGCATTTAATTTTTTGGGTTTTTTTGACCATGCTACACGACCCGAGTGTCTGGGAAAGAAACTGAAAGTTAACTGTTCTAAAATTACAGCTAAAACCAGCCTGGGTTGAGTGAGGGTTCCACAGAGGTAGAGCTTAATTATTTACAGTTTAAGAGACCAGGTCCCAAGGTCATTTATTGCCAAGAACGAACATAAATCTCTGGTTTCTATTTTTGTAGCACAATCACCAGCACTCAATAAGAGCTATAAGGTAAGAGGAGATACCCACCCTAAATAACCCTACGGGACAGACTTTATGAGTGAAAAACATGACAGAGGGCAAACATATCTGTTCAAGAAGTAGGGAAGAACAGGAGGAGCACACACCCCATGGGGCAAGCAAATACAGAAACAATACACCTGGGAGCAGGCAGAGCAATATGGGCTGGCAGCAGCTTTTGGACCAACAAAACAATCCCCAGAACTGGGAGGGACCGTGCAGAAGGACCTTTATGCCACAGGAACCAAAAAACGATGGTTGTAGTCTAGAGCTTGGACTAGATGCCATCCCAGGTACCTCCACACTCGCATCTTTATTGCAGCAACCATCATGGCCTAAAGGTAACTCTCACAGCACACAGGAGGCATGGCATGGGGCCAGCACTCTCACAAACTCTCAAGGCTGATGGTGGCTGGAACTACTTGCAAAGAGGATCCTGAAAAAAACAAAACCCGGCTGATTTGGGAGACTGTAACTTTGCAGTACAGTTATTAATCGTACGAGCCAAAAGAGCAAAATTTTCAGTACCTCCCTTCTGAAAACAGAGGCAGCTTCAGGTAACTAAGGTTGAAGATGACAAGACATAAACCATGCACCAGTTCCTGTGCTGATCTGACTTTCAAGCAGCAATTGGCACCACTTAAGACCACCTATTGTTCCACAAGCATATCCATCTTCTTCTACTTCAAGGAAAACAATGCTACACTGTGCACTAGGAGTTAAAGCACATGGAAGCACAAATCTTCAGCTGAAGAATAAACACTTTGGGAGGTATGCACGTGTCATTATAGCTGAGCAATGGTGTTTACACTTGTGTGAATGCTTGCAGTAGCAAAACAAATGCTTAGTTATATGAGGAATGAAAGTTCAATGACTCAGTAATGTTACAAGTCATCTGCAAAATTAATATATACAAATGCACCACTAATAAAACCTGTGGTTGTAGAAAATTTTATTTTGGTGAACAACTGGGATCGCCCTGCTGTTACTGAGCTGTTTTCAAATGGGTATAAAATGAATAAAAGTGTGTTAATAACCGATCAGAGGTGGGAAAATCTACAAGTTAATCCTTCTTTTATAAGCTGATTCCCCTGCCACTTGTGTGGCCTTAGTAGTAAATATTTCATGTCTAGCTCTCTTTTATGGAGAGTTAAGATGAAGAAATTTAAACAGCATTCATAAAAAAAAAAATATGCCAGACCTTTATTTCTGTGACCTATCAATTAGATAGCGGATTATCAAGTCCAGCCAATATTTGAATACCAGCCTGTGCAAATAAGTTGAGTTGCAAAAGAGAGATACACGCTTGACTCTTCTCTGGTTTTTAGCCCATGAATCACCTTTTGTTTCCGAATTCTGAGCTATGCTCACCAGTTCTTTTACTCCACCATCTGCTCCTTATCCTTACTACGTTTAAATAGCAGTATAAATTGCAGAATAATTTAGGTTGGGAGTGAACCCTGGAGGTCATCTGTTCAAAATAACTTGGAAGTTAGACCGAGATAAAATCTATTATCATGTACAATAATCGCATTGACTTCTCAAGCCAGCAGAAATACAACACAAACAGCTCCTGATCAAAAGTAAAATAAATTCTCCCATTTTGGTCCCATGCTTATGTCCTGTTACATCTGAAGAGGACCAAGAACACAAGTAAAGGTCTTGGCAGGAGCACAGCTGCCAACCTGTGACTCAAATGCAGCTCAGCAGCATTTTAAAGAAACAAGGTGTTGAGACAACCAGGCTAAGGTGGAGGCAGCATGTCAAGGACAGAAAACTGCCAGAAGACAGAGGAACAAGGAGGACAGCCAGGTGGGTGGAAAGCAGCAGAACATTTCTCTGGAGGAAAGAAGAACAGCTCAACTGGCTAACCCATGAAGAGGTTCCTGAAACCCGTTTAGCATGGCTTGCATGGTCCCTGGTCTTGTGAGTTAGTTCCAGACAACAACCAGGTACCACAGACCTGCTCCCTCCCTCCCTCTCACCCTGCNTAAGAGACAAAGAAATAAAACTCAAGAAAGACAAGAGTGGCACAATGTAATTGCTCACCCACTGCTGACAGATGCTCAGCCAGTCCCCGAGCAGCCACGGGCACCTCCCAGCCAGCTCCTCCCAGTTTATATACTGGGCATGACGTGCTACGGTATGGAATATCCCTTTGGCCAGCTCAGGTCAGCTGCCCTGGCCATGGTCCCTGTCCCTCCCAGCTTCTGGTGCCTCTCCTTGCTGGCAGAGCATGAGACACTGCAAAGTCNTCCTGGTGGGATGAGGAGGACAACCAGAAAAAAGGTAAAACACATAGATCGAGATAAGAACAGTTTAATAACTGAAACAAAGTATAAGAGTAGCAGTAGTAATAAATAATAGTAATAGTAATAGTAATAGTAATAGTAATAGTAATAGTAATAGTAATAATAATAATAATAATAATAATAATATTTTGTT
>WAAG01079797.1:44400-56212 GCA_013390105.1 Tichodroma muraria
GCCCCGAGCACCCCCGGGGCCCTCCCAGCCAGCTCCTCCCAGTTTATATACTGGGCATGACGTGCTACGGTATGGAATATCCCTTTGGCCAGCTCAGGTCAGCTGCCCTGGCCATGGTCCCTGTCCCTCCCAGCTTCTGGTGCCTCTCCTTGCTGGCAGAGCATGAGACACTGCAAAGTCCTTGACTCAGGGTAAGCACTACTTAGCAACAGCCAAAACATCAGTGTGTTATCTACATTGTTCTCAACCCAGCTCCAAAACGCAGCTCTGTACTGGCTACTAGGAGGAACACGAGCTCTATCCCAGCTGAAACCAGGACACCTGGTGACCCAGAGATCTCACTGCAGGAAGGCACATCCGTATTCGCAGCAGCCTTGCTGCAGCTGTTTATACATTCCCCTTCTCCGAGGCCTCACCATGGGGCCACCGGGAGAAGAGCGATTGAGTTACAACAAGCTCTGTCCTCTAGAGCAGGGAATTAACTTTTCCTATCCAGCACGAACAATCTGTCAAGCTGTGAACTGACATAATTGCTTGGCGCTAGCATAATTCATATATACACACATACAGACTTAAATAAGAGCTGTAGCACCTCAGCGTGCCCCAGGGAGTCTGATTTTGTCTCTTCAGATTTGCCGCCTCCTCCAACAAGGAGCTATGCCAAGTGCAACAGGCTGTACATTATTTAATGGTTTGACCATGCCTCAATATAGTTTGTCATGGCTCCCATGTGCAGAAACAAGCCCTCTTAAGGCAACAAGCTTGAAAATGGTCACTCTGGATAGTGCTGAAAGCGGTCTGCGTTACAAGGTGCGTCCAAAAGAGAGGAACAAATTTTGCTGTTCACACTTTGACCATACTGGAAAATTGAATAACTGCTTCTCTACCAGCAACAGCACCAACAAGAATGTTCTTAACAAATTCCACGTACTTTAACAAATCACAGTTCTTAAAATGCCCCACAGCTCAAAATCCCTTGAGGTTGTAGTGGTTTCTGGCAAACTGAAAACATTTTTCCTTCCACGCTTCCTCTCTGCAGTACAGCTGAGTGACCTTGGTGGTGGGAGGAGGTCAGAGTAGATGAGAAAAGAGTCTTTAAAAACACTATTTGATTTTAAAGTACTAAATTCACATTTTGAAGACAAAGCCAACTTAATTAAAAACATTTAAGTCTTGCAACTTAAAAGAAGTTACAATAGTTCCAAGAACAATTATTTGAGGCTCCCTGGCCCCCCAACAATCCCTTCCTGCAAATCAAGGAAGCAACAGCATGAACAACCTCAAAAACTTCACACTACTGAAAAAAAGCCAAACAAACCAAACAACCCATAAAAGGAAAGGGGAAAGGAATGGGATGAGGGGATTGCTTCTAACTTCACATACCCCTCACTTTGTCCTGTATATTGCACACCGACAGAAACCAAGCTTTTGCAGATCACTCTTACGATTTGCTTTATTTGTATTTTTGTTCTTACCCAGTCTCTTTTTGTCTCCTGTCCTCCAAGAAGCAAAAAGTGTCAGTAGGATGGAAGTGAGTTCAGACAGCTTCTCCCTACCCCGGAGAGGTGCTTTACAAACTTCTGTACAGTCAGGTCTCAGCACTCTTTCCTTTTTTAACAGAAAAGCATCCTTACCTTTACATTGACTGCTTTGCCATTAAGAGAAACAACCTCAAATGAATTTATGCAAAAGTTTACTGCATGCCACATGTGCCATCTATACTTGGAGTGTCTCAAAATGAGAAGCTGGGCCAGAAGCCACAGAATATACATTAAATAAAGGAATAGTTGCCTCAGACACTGCAATCCCAGTACTCAGGGTGGCTGCAGCAGCCTCCCAGGAAAACCTCTACATCAACCCACGCCCACCTCAGCTCCCCTCATTACTCTTGAACCTCCTTCTCCCTCTCTCTGCCCCCACAGCTATCCTCATGTTAAAACATACATTTAGAAACTGGTAGCAATTATTCTTTCCAACAGGCAACCTCAAATCCCAGACCTATTGCAGCATCCAGAGAAAACATTACTCTAATGTAATTAATTCCCTCTATTTCCTCTTTCCGTCGTAACTCGCTGCCTGTTTACAGCTAAGTTGCATCTTCTCGTGTGCTTGCCAACAGCACCATAATAGGCTTCTTGTACTTCTGGCCACTGGCTAAATGATAAAAATAAAGCCGAGAAAATTAGCATGTAAAAAAAAAAAAAAAACAAACAGCAAAGCTGGGAATAAATGAGGTGTCTGAAAACTCTCTGCTGGTCTCGTGCTACACTCCAGCTTGCTTCACTTCCAAGCAGGCTGATGGGTATTTTACCACAGGTACTTTATCAGCAGCTCTAGGGTGGCATAAAGGTGACTTAAACAGAAAGTTTCTTTGAAGCTGCCTGATAACTATTGGAATAATGGAGGAAATAAATGAAGTAACTCCTAAAAGCAGGCTTGAAGCACTTTTCCCAGATGCTGATTCTCCTCAAATAGGTTTCTGCTTTTCTCCTGGAAGAGTACCAATCTCCAAAATAAATAAAGTAAATGCTTTGAGAGTAAAGTCAGTAGTTCTGGTCTGACAAATAGCAACATAAAATTGGCACCTTTGCACTCAGCAGATCTGCCTCTGGTGTGCAGTCAGGAGTGATTGCTGCTGACTAGTGAGATAAACAAGGCTCTACTGCTTTCATGCTTGTTTGAGACAGGATATCAGCGCTGTTGTTGTGCAGTAAACTGAATGCTGGTGTCTTCCATAAAAAGCTAAGGTCTTTATTAATTTTCAATTACATATCTGGACACTTCTTGCTGCACCACTCAGTAACAGGTAATGGGAGACAGAGACAATATCAGAGCACACTTTGCTCTGCACAGACTTTATGATGCAAAAATGCTCAGGAAGGAAGATGGGTCCATGAGGTTGGGAAATGCTTCATAAGAGCCAAACAGAAATTCCTGCCTTGTAAAGCTGCTTTTAAACAAGCACTTTACAGATTCAAGAGCTGCAATTTCTCTTTGTAGAACGCTGCGATGAAATCAAACAGAAAAAATCAGTGAGTTGGTGTAAAAGATTTATCAAGCAATTTTCACTGCCAACGTTCAATGTCATGTGTGTAGGCTGCAGGTATTGTATATGTCCATATGTATGGACACCAGCTCATCATTTCAAGGAAGAACATAGGCCAGAAAAACCTATTTGAATTTATCATACTACCATAATATAACTAAAAATTAATTTACAGGAGTGGTGGGTAAGTGATAGAAAAGAAGCAAATTCTCAGCAGTCAGACTTGCAAACCTTTTAGAAACTAGTAGGAAAGATATGCTTGAAAGTGAGGGTCTAACATATTTCGGAGTATATTTTCACAACACTTAAAATAAGCAGTAATAGTGTCTGCTCTTTAGAACTTCAAAGTCATAGAGATAAGGATGTTACTGAAAGAAAAAACTGATAGGAAAAGACCTGCTCTCAGAGCTGCCTAGGATTCATAAAAATATACACCCCCACAATTTTTTTACCATTATCTGACTTGAAGCTCCTGAAAACTAACTACTTCTCTTCAATCAAGTACAGAATACATCGTAGTTCCATCTGGAAGGGCTTGCATCTTTCTTAGCATCTCAGTAAGCACGATGCAAGATGCTATTTCACATAAGACCAGCTTTTTTTTTTCACAAAGCCCACACAAAAATCATTATAGCAAGCCTGAAAATTCTTGTAAAGAAGCCAAGCAGTATTCTTCTCTTCTAGCTAAGAAGTTCTGCCTCAATGAAGTAGTAAAGACTTTAATAAGCTGCTCGTCTTAATGAACAGATACAGAGACCGAATTAGTAGGCAATGTCCTTTCAAAAAAAGCATTACTAAAACCACTCCATTTGTGCCAGTAACTCCACACATGCTGTTGACACGTCAGAGACATTTAATTTCATGACACGAAAGAACAAGTCAAGAACTTAGGTCAGAGAACAGAAACAAATCCACTAAAAGTTTAATGTTGTTACTGATAATCAGAGCTTTTCATTCCTTGCATACTTCAGATTTAAGAGGATGGTAGACATCAACAAAATATTTTCCTTACGTTGAAAGAGTCTGAAAATGGTGCCAAAGAAGATCAGAGGAGCTTTCTTTTTTGTTGTATCTTGAGGTCAGACACTTTAAATAGAGTTTTTGGCATGCAATAAAATAAACTGAACCAACTTCTCTCAAATTCCTGGCCGTTGATAACTCAAGCTGCCAAGCCTTTTAGTTATGCCAAGCTTCTGCAAGGATTAAATACTGCTCAAGTTAACCTGGCATAAAAGGCTGAGTTGTTATCAGGTGAACATCAGCAGAGCTGTCAGTTCAGGAGCCCCACAGCCTGAGGCTCACAGGAGCTGTCTCTGGGCCAGGACTGAACCCTGCCAGTGCTCACCTGCAAGCCAAGGTAGCTCTGGGGAGCAGAGGGAGCCCACTGGTTCACCTTCCTGCACTTATTTTTCGCTAGTGCTGCGTTCTTCTTCACCCTGAGCTGTTTGAGCTGCTCAGAGATGTGCAGTGCGAGGCTGTGCCCCAGGGAAGGCGCTGAGGGAGAGGGGCAGCACTGCAGCCTTGCAAAGCATCCTGATCCCATCACAGGCCTGGCACGCACGGGAGAAATTCCGCCTTTTTTTGTGGAATATTTGCTTACATATATTCCAAACATTTGCACACCAGAAGCAGTTATAGCAACTTATTTCCATGCACTTCGTACGGTGAGGCTTGGTTTAAAAATAAATGCGCGGTTTGGTGAGACACCGCTGCACAAGCAAAATGCATCATTACTTAACAATTTCAAAGGTGAGAAAGCCATTTCTGGCTATCCCTCCCAAGGCAGGCTTGGGGCCATCCCTGCTCCTCTGAGACCTCACACCAACTGCAGCTTTGTTAGTCTGGGCTGTCGCATCCTACCCGTCTGAAACATTTCACATCTGGCTTCTTCTACGCCTCCTCAGCCAGGAACTGCAGCACACCTTTCACCACAGGACACAGACTATTTCTCTCCACACTTTACCTCCTCTCATACAAGACTTTGCAAGCACGTGCTCTCAGTCAGCAGGCAAGCACCAGGCTGGGCTCAGGAAAATGTCCTTTTGTATCCCTGATAGTCCAAGAGCACATTGTGCTCTCTTGTTTCACAAGGGATCACCAAGATGTACACTTCTGTGCCAGTTCTTATGACCCAAGGGGGAGACAGGGGCAAACTTTCAGAGTTTATAAGCAGATGTTCCCTCAAATTTACAAGCTGTTTCCTTGTTTGGGCTTGAGGACCAAAGCCTGATAAGTGCTGGCATTTTTCTCACCTGCTCAACCAACCTGCTGTACAATTAGTTCTTGTGTTTGTTTGTACATGGCCTTCGCCTGGATCACAGGCGCATGATATAATGGAGAAATACATCCAGTTCCTCTCCAGGAACTTCTGTCCATCTCAGGATGTTAGCCTGTCCATCCACAGAGCAGCACAGCGAGGTTTTTTTGCTCCAGTCCTGAAGGCAGCAGTGCCTGGGCATTGCTGTGCTGCTGCTGCACTGGTGAGAGCTCTTACCCTGTGGCTACGGACATGGTTTTGGCAAATGCAACGGAGAATCCCCTTGGAAAGGGTCCTGCCTCCTGCTCTGCAAGCAAATACCACACGCTGCAGGAGCAGATGGGTTCTTACTGGACAGGTGCTTACCAGAGGGCATTGGTGTCAAACCTTTTGTTACAAAGAGCTTACACAGAAAACACCGATCAAGAAATCAAATCCTTGGATTCAAAACCTAGCGCACAGCTGATCCAGCTTGTTGAAAACATTAAGGACATCAGCACTTACGCTTCCATACTCCCTTCTACCTCCTGGCCAGCATCTTCTGTACCATTCCACTAAGCAGCTCCCTCTGTCATCACCTTTTTCTCCAGCTGCCATGGGCACTCAGGTAATGAAGCAAGGAATTACACATGCAGAAATTATCCCTCCAATGCCACCTCTCTGGAATTTAAAAATCGTTCTGTCACCTTCATTTCCAGTCCTCAGCTGATTTTTGCCTTCTGAAATAACAAAGCCCTACAGGGCTCTGTGTTTGTTAAAACACTTCAGAAGCTTTGCCCTTTGCTACTCTACACAATCCTTTAGTAAACCTAGGTGCTGTTTTGGAGAAGTGATTGTTGAATATATACAGGCCCACTCACCCCACACCACTGCAAACAGATTCTCAAGGAGCTTTGGCTCTGGATAAGCAGCTTCTCCATTTATCTCACCCACTGATTTGCCATAATTTTCTCATTTCTTAATTCTGTTTAAAAAGTTTAAAAACTTGTGTGTTATAACTCATAAACAGTGCAACAGCTTTGGATTTTTCAAGCATTTTTTACTATAAACAGAATTAAACCACATTTAAGCTCAGCTGTAAACAGAGATTTTAGTAGACACTAACAGCTCAGGTAGCAAAATAAATAGCAATATTTTTTCTAGGCTAACCCTGATGTTTAGACAGTTGTCTAGGATTTATGTGACATAATGTTTACTAAAGTTACATGTGTGCATTTAAACTGTCACCAACTTACAATGCTCTTCCCCCCCTCCTGATTCAGATAAAAACAGGAACAAAATAGTGCCTTGCAGTTCTCAGAGTTATCTCCTTGGCTGATCACAGAAGTGAATGACCAGGCTGATTTTCTATTTCCAGCTGAAAATGTGTAAGTGATTAACAGCTCCCTGCACTTTGATACCGTGCTGAAAGATCTCTCCTTCTGAAGCAAAGGAGAAAAAAAAAAACAACAAAAAAAACAAGGAAAAAAGGATGGGAGGAGAAAGGTGCTTTCAGTTTTGTTTCTGCATGCCTCTTTCATCGCAACTTAAATTTGCATACCTGACTTTTCCTAAGAAAATTGCTACACTGTCATATACAAAAAAAAATAAAAAATTCAAAGACTGTCTATCCAGTTCTACCCCTAGAGAGGCTGCTACAAGTCAGAACTTCCTCAGTGTTCTTCTTCATGGCTGTATTCCTGTTCACGTGGCTCCTGCTCACATCACTCTCCTTAAACTCTGAGTAAAACTCAAAAACTGAACGATAATAAACGAGCATTTAGGAACACCACAGGACAGACTCCAGCCTGGCCCAGCTGGGAGTGCTGGCTCCTGGGGAAGAGGCAGAGACTCATTTAGTGGCTTTGCATCCCTTGGGACTGAAAAAGAAAAATAAAACTCAAAGAGATGAAATTTTTAAATCTAGCCTTCTCTGTTTCGCTCTCTTTAATTACATATTGAAAGGAATTCAGACTGGATGAGTTTGATGCAAGTGCCAAATATCAGTGTAAAGCCCAGCATACAAAACATGGTAACAAGAAGGAAAAAAATATTAACCTTCAGAAAGGGGGGAGGGGAAGGACAAAAAAAGAAAAGAGTCCAGTTTTCCCACATGTTGAGGTCCTCAATTATTATTCAGCTACTTGAAAGCATCCACTTAGCTCATGTTCAGAACTTGTCTTTGGAAACTCAGCAAGAGCTTTAGCAGAGCACAATAAATAAACACACAAACGAAAATGAATGAAAGTTCTCTTTCTAAAGCAAAATAATTACAAACTGCTGTAAAAAGTCTGATGAGCTCTAAGTAGCATCATTCCTTTGCACTAAAGAAATATATACAACATTTTTTTGAAATATAGAGGAGTTGACAGTGTCTTTTTCAGGACAGGGGAGAGGAAGGCTTGGTGCTGTGGAGGAGGCAATTGAGGGATAAAATAAATCCAAAAGTAGGACAGCCATCAGTGCTGCATCTGAAGTAGTCATCACTGCTCACCAGGCTGCTGGAGCCTGTGCACCACTGTAACTGAAATCATATTAAAAGGCACTCAGACCCAGGGAAGCTGCACCTGGGAATCCTTTAATGTGGCTCAGTGTACACAGCACAAATTCAGTGTGTCAAATTTCTATGTGTTTAAAAACACATAGAAAAATTCTAAAAATCCTCTCACGCACATCAAGTAGGGCTGTTTGCAGTTTCACGGTTTTGCTGGTGAGAAAATATTAACATTCTATTTAGCACAAATGATGTAAAATAAAGTATTAAATTATCGATATTAAACATACGGAATGGTGCAAAAAAAGTCAAAAGTAACAATATCAGGGTAAAGTGACTAAGAAGAGTTTTCTCTCCAAAAATTGAGAGGACCTTCAGGCCAATTTACAAATTTTAAGAAAAACTCAGGTTAAGTCTTATTATAACTTATTGTAACCTTAAAAAGAAAGCAAAATTGTAATTTTTGCTCAAAATTTTGCTCAAATTTGTAATTTTAAAACATTTCCTACTGCTATCAACTTCACCTCTTCTATCAAACCCCCAAACTTCAGTATCATTTTTAATTCAGAATTCAAACTTTAATAATGTTGTCCAAATGCCAATGCGGGGTCTGCTGAAAAAATCATTCTACAGCAATATTTTTTGAAATATCACATCAATATCAAAAAACAACTCAGATCACAAAAAGTAGACTGTGAAATAAATGGGAGGTGGAATTTCAAGTGTGGTTTGAACCAGTTTTTGGGTAGTTTGGGAGTTTGAACAAAAAGCCACTTATGGTGAATCACACTGCTCATTCCTGGGGCTGCTTGAACATGGGAGGGGAAAACACTTGGAGTTGTTTCTGCAAGCACTGGGATTTCAAGTGGTCCATATTTAGCATCATTAGTATTCACAGTTATTTCTTTGCAATTTGGTCAAACACAGGCTACGTGGGTCAGCCCACTCCACAATTAGATGACTAATTATGAAGGTCAAACACGGAGAAGAGGACACCGACATACAAAGGGTGCTTCCAGCAAAAGAACTGCGAAGCCAGACTGGTAAAAGGGCAGGACCTTGGCCTGGGAAAAAAAGTATATTAAAAAAAAAACAAATATAAAAACAAACCAACCAAAGCCCAGTGCAATTAAAAGTGTTAATGCCAAAGCAGTGGAGTAATACTGCAGTTCAGTTCAGTGTGTCTCTACTAATTTCCAGTGGGCTGATTCCAGATGGTGGGAAGTTCCTATCCTTTTTGCCACCTTCTCTCTTAGGAAAAGGGGAATGGGTACTCAGAAGCATCCTTCTGTACCACCTCCCTGCAGCCCCCTTTTCCAATCAAACATCCCAGAATTCAGATCCAGCTTGCGCCTCTCTTCATTCCCAGAGGACCAAAGCTGACAGGGGACAATATAGGTGTGTCCATCCATGTTCCATCCATGAGTCACTGCCCTGTGACAGTAACCACAGAGCACTAAGGGACTCGCAAAGCCAAAATCTCTGGACTGCCCAAGCAGTTACTGAACCCAACCCCTTCTTGCTCAAAACTCAAACATGATTTTCTCCCATCCTGTGGCACCCTTTTTTTGCTGTCCTCCAGGCAATTTAGCTGTGTGAAGAGAGAAGCAATGGTGGATAGTTTAATCAAATTAACCCCCATGTCTCCTGCACTGCAAACAATAAAGGATATACTGCATGAATGAACTCAAAGTTCATATATACGAATATATGAATATATATGTACATATGAACTCAAAGTTCAGTAAAAGAACTTTTAAAAACAAAACAAAACCAAAACAACCAAAACTTTCAACTTTTTCATTATGCAAATGACTGAGCCAAGGATAGCATAGTTACAGATAGGTGGACCAGCCATAACCTTGTCTCCACCATTCATGAGATCAGAGTTCAAAGTGTTCCGTTTCTTTTCCATTGGAAAGAGTTTGTATTATTGGAATACATCAAGATGAAGGATGAACAAGGTGTCATAGGTTACCTTGGACTCAGGCCATTCATGTTGCTCAATAAAGCACGGATAAGCACTTTAATCCAACCATTTCCAGTTGGAGAAGAGAAAAAAAAAAAAAAAAAAAAGAAAAAGGAAAAAAAAAAAAATTTTTTAANAAAAAAGACAAAGGTAGAAACATAAGATTTCTTAATGAGAATTAATGTGATTTGAAAAGATCAAATAATATCTACATACGCAAAGTTTATGTCGTAATAACAGTCAGAGTTCCTGAATAAAATTTAAGTAGGTAATTTTTAGGAATTTAGGATCCAATAGGAGACAGACCTCTTCAGAACTGCTTGAGAAAATATAACTAAAAGTATTTGCTCTATTTATGAAAAGCATCCACATCAAAGATGTAAAAAATTAGAATGGGCTCTTCTACAATACTTTAATTTTCTGATCTTTGTTTTCTTAGACCTTGATTAGTAAATGGCATGGGAATAAGTTAATATTGGAATAATTACAGCACAGCCACGACCGTGAGTAACACGGCAGCTACAGATGTTCTGAGGGGAGAGCTGGGGCTGTTCCTCTCGTCCTGACTGCGATGGCTTTAGCACCCAACAGTTCACTCCAGGTACGGAACACACAGTATAATGGAACAAACCAGTTTGAACCAGTTTGCACTCATCGGATACAGTTTGAGACAGCATGAACCGGTCGCAATCAGTTGGAGCCAGTTTGAACCAGTTAAAACTGGCCCAAACTGATTGTTTGAACTAGTTTGAATGGGTTGAAACCAGCCTAACTCATTTTAAAGCGGTTTGAACCAGTCAAAATGGGGCAGAACCATCCGGAAGCAGTCAGAACCAGTTTGAACTGGTCAGAACTAGGTTGAACCAGTCAAAACAGGTTTGAAGCAGTTGGAACAAGTTTAAACTGGCCAGAAATGGTTTGAATCAGTCAGAGACTGCTTTCAACCAGCTGGAACAGGTCTGGACCAGTTGGAAGTGGTCAGAACTGTCCTGAGGTGGTCAGAACAGGCTGAAACTGGTCAGAACTGTTTGGAACTGGATTGAACTGGTTTGAACCAGTCAGAACTAGCCAGAACCGATTTGAACTATTTGGGCTGCATTATAATGGTTCTGGGCTAGTTAGAACCAGTTTGATCCAATTTCAAGCTGATGGATCCAATTTGTATCCTTCCTTTTCATGCAAGGGAATTCCTCCCTCCCACTTACCCTCCCAGCTCCCGTGTAGGATGTGCATCCTGCAGGGAGAGCAGGAATCCACGGCCATTGTGGAGAGGCTGGAAAGGACAGCCGTGCTCAGGCACCCACTGCAGCTGGAACAGAGCCCACGCTCATCCAGAGTCATGGTGTGCTCCTTTCCAAAGGGCACAGCCTCCTCCCTCTCTCCTTCCCAATCCCCCTGGGCCATGGCTCCACATCACCTCCTCTAAGCTCCTTTTCCCTCCTCCTGACCTCTCACGGCTATCTTCAGGAGGTATTACCTGATGAGTGCTACTTAAAGGCTTCAGCTGAAACCAGGGACTGTGCTACACCAACAGGAAAACCTGGAATTGTCTGTCTAAAAAGAAGTGAAGACTAAAAGACTAAAGAAGTGACCGCACAGCAGATGCCCTGCACGTTCCCATGGGAGTTCCGCTGATGCCGGATTTGCTCGGAGCAGCCTCACGTGCCGTGGGCACAGCTTGACAGGAGTGCAGGCAGCGCTTCAGGACTTCTAAACCAGTCACCTGGGAGACACCCCAGACCCCAGCCCCAGGCACACATCACCCCTAAAACTTCAGTAAGCAAAATAATCTCCCGAGAGAGGGGTCTCGTTCTCCTCCTTAACCAGATTCACCATGGGTTCTTATTTATTCATGTCTCAATAACTCTTTTTCCCAACACCTAAAACTAGGAAACAGCTTGTCTGCCCTCATCATATCCTCTCTCAATGGTTAGGACAATTCAGACTGAAATTAGCATGTAAACATCATTTATTTTAGAATAGCACTCAAAACAAGTGATTCTTCACCATCTGAAAACAACTGCGGTTTAATTACAAATTATATATCCACTAGCAAAAAAAAAAAAA
>WAAG01079797.1:56252-71613 GCA_013390105.1 Tichodroma muraria
AAAAAAAATCTAGGTCATATTTAAGCCGAGTATTTTTTACTTAAATACAAAATTTAGTTGTTCTACTGCAGCATCTGCTTGTGAGTCTACACTGCCCCTCAGCCTTTATCAAATGCTGAAGGTAGTTAGAATCAACACTCTTCATAACTTCTGGCACAAAACCCTAACACTTAGGAAGGAAATCCTTGGGATTAAGATTGTGTTCTCACTTATAAGATTAATCTGGACTCTACTTTATTAACAAATTGAAACAGAAACGTGTAAACTGTGTAGTTCGGTGTCAGTAAAATAACTTCAAATGAAGCCCAGGACTATTGTGGTAATCATACTTTCATCATCCCAGAGCTATCAGATTCAGAAGTCTATCCTGCACTAACTTCAGTACCTACTTTGATAAATGACAACTAAAATAATTAAAATCCTCAAACAGCAAACAACACATTCTTTCACAGTTAATAGTACACTCTTTCAAACTTCCACCTCAAAAAAAAAAAAAAAAAAAAAGTTTTTAAGGCACAGACAGGCATTACTGACACTGGAGATGCTGCCTTACCTCTTCCCTAAGTGACAAATGACTCTGCCTCTCTGCCTATCAGCAAAGAGATGTCATCTTTATGAGTAAAGTATTGTCTGACGTCCCTTGTTGAGTTTTCCAAGGGCGTTGAACAAGATTTCTTTCCTTTATGAAGTCAATGGTTACCTTGTTTCTGTGCAACATCTCTCCATTTCATTAGCATTTTACAAGGGTGGGTATCATTGTAAAAGGGAAGACGAGAATCAAAGCAGGGCTGCTCAGAGTGGTTTAACTGAAGGCATCATGAATCCACTATCAACAAAGCACTAAAGCACTAAATATTTCAAAGCAGAGGAGACAGTTTTGCAAGGTAAACATGTACACTTTTACTGCAGTCTTTTCAAAGCCCCCAGGACCAAGGTCAGTTTTATTGTGCTGTCATAACACAGGAGATAAGGACTTTTCAAAGGTATACTTGTCTATTTATTGTAATAGTTTAAAGCATGTAACTTGGGAAAAAAAAAAAAATCTAAATATACAAAGTAGCACAGAAACAGTGAGAATTTCTAGCAATGCAAATGCTGCTTTCAGGGTTATGCATTCCAGTCCAAACCTGACTGAATATATTTTGAAACACTGTTTACAATGAAAACCAAGCACATAAAATCACTATCATGTCCAATTTGCAAGAACCCCACAACATTTCAACTGCACCTATTCAATCCCTACCAAACATGTCAAAAGGGAGAAAAAATCTGCAGAGATCTACAGGAGGTATAATGCCATAAATAAATCTCATATTACAATGGCATAAAAATATTTTTTAAAAAATTACAGGAGATATAATCTACAGGACACATAACGTCATGCTCTGTTATTTCAACAGCAGATGTACCACCTGACACCTGAGCATGGGGCAATTTGGAACACCAGGTCACAGATTGGGTGTATTCTGGACATAACACAACCTCCCCAAAGCTTTGCTTTGCCAGGTCACCCAGGTCTTGGGTACCAAGGCAGGAGACTAAAGGTTAAAAACACCCGGGAACTGAGCTCACCAGCGTAGCTCTGAGGAAAAGCCCAGAGGAGACCACAGCTGCTCAAACCAAAGTAAATTATGAATAGCACCTGAAAGGTTTTGCTGTTTCAATAGCCAGGGTTTGTTTAACACTGAGGTATGGACATAAGCCCAGAGCAAAGAGAGCAGGGAAAGCAGTTCCCACTCATATGTGCACAAGGAGCACCAGGAAGTACAGCAAGCAGGAAATCAGTGGGGAGATCAGGGGAAAACAGGCTGTGGCTTACAGCTGCTTGACTAACTGTATTCTTCATATTGATAATGAATTTTAAAAGCATCCTTAACTCTAAATATTTAAGTGAGATACTGATTTTCTAAATGGTCACATGGTAGAAAGATTTTGAGTTTGGTTTTTTTTTTATTTATTTTATTTTTTTTAAGATAAGTAACGATAATAAAGATATAGAAAGAGTTCTGGTCTGAATTCACTCCTCCCAAGAAGAGTAAGAAGCATGAGAAACATAAACCTGTAGAAGGAATAGTCTACTTTTTTTCCTTAAGTATCCAGAAAAGATTTGCAAGAATTCTAAAAATAACTCATTTACTCAAGAAAGAGAAGACAGTTTTATTTGATTGAGAAAAAATATAGGAAACAAGGAAAAATGAGTCCATCTTTGCAATACATAATCATAATGACTCATGTTTGATCCATTTGCTTTATTATTTTGCATGTGCTAGCAGCCAGTGCCCCATGGTCAAGCACAACATAAGGCAGATGATCTTTGTGATCTTTACTGAGAATTTTAGACAGATAAAGTCTGTTCCTCATGCTGAAGGGGGATCAGCATGAAAACCAAAGTAACACCATCCTTTTTAAAATAACTTACTCATTTAAAGTAGGGAGTGACAACAACCACCACCACCAACCACAACCACCACCACCACCAGGTTAAAATACCAGTCCTCTTTGAAACCTTGAACTGGTGCTTGCAGTTCAGTGTTATAAAACTGTACAGGTGTATGAATGCCTTGCCAGCTCCTGAAATTTATTCTTCTTTTTCACAGAAGGAATGTGCATTTCCTTATTTGCTATACGGTGCATTTTCCTGCACTTCACCTCTGTTATAGAAATTATTAGCTGCAACCAGCTGCACCTTCCTCCAAACAGACAGGTGCCAAAGTTCCTGGTTTCCTGAAACTCTTTGGGGAGCACACCACCCTACCCAACACAAATTCATAGGAACATGCCAGTACTGTCTGAGTTGAATCAGATCCCTGATTATCAGCAATGAAGTCTACCAAGAAATTAGCACAGCATCCTCCTCTTTGCCCAAAATAAACAGCTTTTCTGCTTACAGCACACAATGGTGCCAAAACTCCTCATTTTTCAAAACAGGTTGTAAAAGCCAAAGGAAAAGAACTTGGATTTAAAACCACATAATTCAATCTTTAACGATCAGTACAATCTAGAGAAAGTACCAAGAATTTAATTCACAATTCTCTGACATATCAGTGTTGCAGCAGTGGGCTTGGCATGCCCTGCCCATCCATTCTGAACTGGAACATGGGACATTCCACTTGAATATGAGAAGCTTTTTGACTTGTGATTGTGGCAGAACAAGCTGCCCAGAGAGGGGTGAGAACCAAGCAGTTTTCAGAGGTCTGAGCATTCCCAGAGAGGAAGGACAGGTTTGTCCAGGGGTTTGCAGAGCACTGTGGTTCCACACACTTCACCGGGGCACCGTTTTACTGCTTGTTAGGTTAAATGGTGGAGGACTGAATGCTTACTCTGCACCTGCAGCTCATTTACAGATGCTGCATGTTTACAATCCAAAGTCCCAAGTGGGCACTCAAACGAGTGCCAGATCTTAATAACTGTATTTTAACACTCTGAAGTATTTTAAAGGAAGATAACAAGATACTGTCGGCTGTTAAGCAATAGCATTCCCCTGCTAAGTTCCCTCATTAAACACGTGCAGGAAAAACAATGGACTCTACAGGAGAAAAATTTTAAAGAGCGTGTATTGACTCCTTCTGTTAGCCATATTTTCTTAATACAAGCCAACATCAATCTCTTCACTCAAAGTGCAATTCTCACCTCCCCATGTGTAACACGTTAATGAGTTTCCACCAAAAAAAAAAAAAATCAAAATCTTTATTTACCAGGTGTGCAGAAATAACAGGCTTCGTTGTTGCTTTCTCTGTGTTAAATAAAAGCTGAGAGTTCTTCTCTTGCCATAGGATAACAGACACAAAACACAAGCTCACAAAGCCAGTGTGGGTGTTCTGTTTTGGTGTATTTTTTTTTTCTTCTTACCCTCTCTGCCAGCTGAATTTGGCGTTAATTAAAAAGTGCTGGCTTGGCCCTGCACCAGGAATGCCAAAGTGAGCTGAAGAAACTTGTTGCAGGGAAACACGGGTGGGCTTCCCTCACTGCACCAGGTCTGCTGCTGAGGGTGACAGGAGAGCTGGTCACCAGCAAAAGGTGGGCTCTGCGGCTCTGGAGACCACGACAGAGCCTAGAAATAAAATATGGCCCTCCTGCCACTTATGTAGAAGTTTTGCAGTGGCAAAGGAAGCTGTGTTCTGCTCCTCTAAGAAAAGCTGCCTGTCTCAAAGTGAAATGATGCAATGAAGATTATATACTTGGGTGGATAAGTTTCTGGCAACAAGGAATGCTTTTCCCTAGAGCTGTACACACAACCCAGCACAAGCACAATCCTCACCACAAAAGCCTTGGTGAGGAGCAAACTGGGAAAAGGAAACCAAGAGAAGTTACCCCTGTATAAGATCAACATATTTCAGGCCATGAATCAACTGGCTTCCATATCCAGTGTGTCATTTACAGAGAATATTATGGCTTTCATTTAGAATTATGAGAACAATTATTGCAATCAGGAAACAACCATTTGTTGGGCTGAAATATTGCCTTAAATGCAGTTTGCAAAACAGCTTCAGGAGATACATTTTGCTCATCTCTACTTGTAAATGAATATAAAAAATGATGCATGCACATTGGGGGGAAAAAACAAACAAAAAACCAGCGTTGCCTCCTTTTGCTGATTTGAATAAAACACTTCTCCTCTTCAGCTCATCCTCTGAAGAAAAACTCTACAGCCAAAAATTTAAAGAACTGGTGATGAGGCCAAAGGGTCAGGACTAAAAAGCAAGCAGCAACCACCACACATGAGTTCTACAAAGCTTACTGCAAGTCAGCTCCTTATTTCAGTCCACATCCGAACAACTCTCTGCGTGTCAGTGCAGAAGTGCTGCTTGTAACCACTTTGCTCTCATCTCAGCAGGCTAAATCACAGCTCTGCAGATGAGGCCACAGGGGTACCCCAGAGCCCATCCAAGCACTCTTTGTTTAGATTTGTCCTTTTCTTTTTGGCAAAGAGCACCCAGACCCTGCTCTGGTGTAATCAGGTCTCCTGACAATGTGAAACTCACACTTTAAAGAGCCCACTGACAGATGGATTCAATTTAATGCATGACTATGAACAGCTGCTCCTGATCACCAGCTTGTACAGCGCACCCATTCATCACAAAATATTTCAAAAGGCTGAGCTGAAATGGAACAAATGAATTTGAAGGAGTATGGGAGGTACTATCCTAGCCTTGGAGAATGTGTCAGATGTAAAAAGCACGGCTATGGGACTCCCATTAACTTATTCTTGTAAATGCTGGCTCTGCTCTATTAGCAGCATTCTCCAGATTCTCAAAAATCCAGGAGGGCAGCCTGAATAAGGTATTAGAAGACGTAATTAAAGACTGAAGGTGATTTTAACTAAGTCACTAAAAGGAGCTGACAGCATGTTTAAATTGTGCTGGGGAGAACTTCAAGATGACAAGCCTCAAACAACTGCTGAAAGGAGAGGTGGTTATTTCCCCAAGTGCTCTAACTCAGAAAGAAGATCCATCAGTCATGCAGTGGAGGGCCATGAACCTGCCTTTGCCACCATCATCTCAAATACTGTGAGAGGCCTCACTGCTTTTAAAAAGTTTTCATCTCCCCCTTTTGTGTGCCTGCAGCCAAGAACAAGGCAGAGCCTGGCAAATGAAACCACCCATTCTGAAGGTCTGTGAAGAGATGGAGAGCTGACACAGGGCAGAGTAATTCACATTCTTTTTTTTTTGTTTTTCAGTACCATCAGGAATTATGCAGCAGAAATAGACATTTTAAACACCACAGTGTTTGTCATGGCCACTGGATCATCTCTGAGTGACTCAATTTTTCACAGAGCACTTCCTGTGAGTTGTGCACAGGGCAGCTTCACAGATGTTGGGAAGAAGGGTGATATGCAGGGAGGAAAATTCTCCACGAGCTGCTTCAGTGGCAATCCATTCTTGCCAGTTCCTGCTAGGGTTTTCTATACAGGGGAAAACAAGTTTCCAAGATCTTTTTGGAGGCAATTTTTATCTAGAAGTGATATTTATAGCATCTTCAGACACCTGTATCATCCAAGTATACTTGTACTTGTGTGAATTCATGAGGAGAGCATGTAATGCTTAAGTAGAGTTCCAAATTTCACACACTTTTCTATCACTATGTGGTTGTTAAATCAGATTTGTCTGTCTCGGTATGAAGAGCACACTTCTGTTTTGAGCTGCAGAGAATTTAACAATAATTTGTTGTATGACTTATTGATAAATGGGGAATAAAAGGAAACAAAAGTTCTCAGTATGGAAAATTTAATCTTTGCAACGAGGGAAAAAAAGGGAAAAAACAAAAAAAGAGACAGGCCTTTAGGATAATAATATTTCCCCTTTTTCCTTCTACAGAGTACCTTTGCCAGGTTCTTGCCCTACCTACTCCCCCTTCTTAAAGGCCAGGTAGGGAGACAAAGCTCATCAGCTCCCCTTCCATGCAAAGGAACAAAGCCACTGCCTGCCACCACCCAGGCTCCTGCTGCCTGCTAACAAAGCAATGAGGGGAAGTGCTAAGTAGATCTCTGCCATGTCAATAACCAGTTCTGAGACAGCAGTTTTAAGTTATTTTGGGAGCCCAGTCTGTTTGCTGCCAGGGTACCCGCTCCGGTGCAGGGGAGAGAAGCCGTGGGCTTTGTTTTATTTGCCAGAGCTGAGGCAGGAGCCCACACGGGCTCACACACCCTCCTCAAAGGTTATTTCTCACCACAGCAACCTCCAAACAAAGGCGGGAGGCAAGTCAAGCTGACTGGCTTCACCCAGCCCTGTCCCTCTGATGGCAGAAGGCGAAGGTGCTCTCCACTTGCACCCTACAGGACACTTCATTGCTTGGGTTTGGTTTTATGCCACTGGAGCTCACAATTCCACTTTCTGCACCCCAGCGTGCATGCCCAGAGCAGAGAATGGCCACACGGGTGCATTAAACAACAAAATTCTTCTCTATCCCCTGATAGAAGCACAGAGAAGATGCCCAGTTCCTTCTTGCCACACGGTGAGCAAGTGCCATATTCCACTGCACACCGCTGTCACCCCACCTTGTCCACGAGCTCCCCTAGGTACCGGGGGGGCTGCTGCCAAATGAACACCCCACCTAAACCCAAGAAAACCCCAGTCTGTTCAGCTACCATTCTGTCATTCCTCTCCCTTCACCACTTCTTTTCTTCACATCCTCTCTCACTCCACAGGAGATTAACGATTTTGGACATGCTACGAAAATCCAACCGAGACAATAAAATAACTGTAAACTCAGCACAAATGAAAAGCAGAGTATCTTTTCTTCCCTAAATCTGGAAAGAACAAGCCCCGATGTTTCCCAGAGTCACTCGAGGAAAGAGATTTTGATCATTTCTAAACCTTTTCAACTACCAGCCAGGAGGGATAAAAACGCTGTCTGTCATGCCAAGCTGTCAACACTCGGCTCTCATTCGTGACACTGAGCTTTCACCTGCAGAGCCGGGCACGTGGGCACCAGCAGCCAACACCACAGGCAGGGACAACACTGAAAATGCCCAGATTTCTCCGCCTGTCCTAAAACACATCCCCCCCACCTGAGCAGCCAGGTCTCAGGATTTAAAAGATAGGGTAACCGCTTGTTTTGAATTACAGGATTAAAATAAATAAATTTAAAAAAAATAAAAATCTAATGGTTCCTAGGAATTTCATCTTTTAAATCAAAGCCACAGGTGATTGGAGCAGACAACAAAATCGCATTAAAAAAAAATATCTCATTTACTCTTGTTAAGGAGTAGAAGTTAAATTTTGCTGTAGTAAAATCATCAGAAATACCCATGCAGCTTCAGTGGTTTTGATCTAAGCAAAATTCATGTTAACAAAAGGGTAGTTTGATTTATATTAATGGCTTAAGCTATAATTTTTCTTGAGTTTCAAAACAGTAATTGGTAGCTAACCATTAATCTTTTGCAGGCTTATGATGGTTTACAATTTCTGTCAGCGTGTTTCAGCATCCAACCACCCGAGGCAGGAGGTTCATTTACCTGATTCTGCAATATTTCTATTAGCAAATCACTTCAGTGATTTGGTACTTCAAGGAAGCCTATAGGAAAGATGAGAACAGACTTTTTATCAGGGTCCACAGCAACAGGACAAGAGATGATGGTTTTAAAGTAAAAGAAGGTTGAAATAGAATGGATATAGGGAAGTTTTGTACAATGAAGGTGGTAAAAGAGGTTACCCAGAGGGGTGGTGGATGCCCCATCCCTAAAAATATTCATGGCCAGGTTGGACAGGGCTCTGAGAAACCTGGTCTAATTGAACGTGTCCCTTCCCATTGCAGGGGGGCTGTACCACATGGTCTTTAAAGATCACCCCAATGTAAAATATTTTGTGATTCTATGACAATACCGTTCTGACACTATAATTAAGAAGAACTAGAAATTAAAAAAAAAAACAAAACCAAAAACAATTTAAAAAAAATAAGTGTAAGAAAATTCAGCTTCCAGATGCAGGTTCAAACTCTAGTTTCAAAAGTCTACACTGTACTCGCAGGTAGCAAACAGCAATCGAGTGGAATTGCAAGCAAAGTGCAAAACATCACTCAACTCCAAGGGCAGGACACTCCCCAGACACCCTGCACTTGAAGTCCTGTGCTCATGAGTGCTCTCAGAAATAGGAAAAAAATAAAAAATTAAACAAAAACAAAAGCTCCAACAAACTAAAAACCTGCATTTGAGCTCACACGCATTTCTTAAGTGCAGCCGCAGGCAAACCCACGAAACTGGAAGTGCTCAGGGCACGCAGTGATTTATGGCACAGTGCTATCACCACCTGACGTGGTAAGCAGGCACCAGCTTGACTCAGCCTTTATTTGTGCAGCGAATTTTCAACGCACCTTCCTGATGAACTGCAGTTTTGAAGGAACCTGTGCACACTGGTTTCTCACCCACGTTACAGGGGAGCAAAGGTTTTTGCCTTCTCCCCCACGCAGGCATTCCATCTTGTGAGTCAGACTGAGACCTCAGACACAGCACACAGACATTTGTCCTAAATTGGTGTCCTCCCTGACCAAGACACAGACGTGCTTCTGCTGTAATTATCTGGCTTCTAGAAAAATCTGCGCTCTCTAAATTTTGATAATCGAAAATATTTACAGGCAAAAAGAAAAGTGCACCTACCCAAGTGACAACAATTTTAAATAAAATCACTGCTTCAATAACTACCTTGCTTTCTCTATTTCTGCACACCCCGAAAATCAATTGTAACAATTTGAAAACCTTTCTCCTCCGAAGCTGCTGCTGGTAGCACTCAAGCTGCTGTATTATTTAAGTGCTGGGGTTCAGAGTTCTCCAGCAGCAGAAAGGAACTGCATCTACCTTCAGTGGCTCCCAAGATAGCAGCTGTTATACTTGCACTGAAGTGGGAAGAGAAGCAGCAATAAAAAGGAAAGCAACTTAAGGACAGGTATGTTCCAACATGTTGTGTGACAACAGAACAAAATTTGTTTTCCTAAACTTTCCATTAATTTAAGCCTACTTAAATTTTAATCTGGCTTAATAGGCTACTGGACCTTGAAATAATGTACTTGTACTCCTTGCTCTGCCTTTGCCTCCCCCAGCATAAAGCAGAATTACCCTCATAATTTTTCAGGCCAGAGTAATTTTCCAACTCTGTAGCTAATCAAGTTAACATGTACAGCTCAGGACAGCACTGGCCTTCAGGTTTTTGTCCAAATATTCCAACCAGCCTTTTGAACAACATGGCAAGAAGCTGAAAGAGCCAGAGAGGTGCCCTGGATGTATTTTACCCTTCCTGCACCCATCCTTACAGGGGAGTCTTCCTACCTGCTCCAGCAGAGACCTTCAGGCAGTTCTGCCTCAAGCACAAAGGCCCTGCTCTGATATCCATAGGGCAGTTCAGCATCTGCTGCTGAGCCCTGGCGTGCTGCTGCCTGAATGGGATTCTCTCCATGCATTGAGGGGCTATCTCCCCCAAATTCCACAGAGATTTTTAAATGATTAGCTGCAGCTAAGGGCACATATGTTGTTTATAATAGCAAACGTGTGTTTTGCAGACCAGGCTGCGTCTCATCAATAACTCCTTGGTGCCACACTCCCAGGAAAACAGCAGTCAGCCCAGCATGACAGAGTCTTAAATAAAGCAGGGTGTTACAAGGGGGTGAGGCAGCTCTCCACACATTTGCTGTCAAAGAATCACAGCATTTCAGCTTCTGGAAGAAGCAGATTGCCATTGTTTTATCAAGGAAAATCACAGACTGGAAAAACTGGCTAGAAATCACCTTCCCCTAAGGAAATTAATTGTTAGTTATTGCCTTTTGTAGAGAGGTTGTGTCTAGTATTGAGCTGGAAACAGGATCACGCCTCAGAGGTCAGAACAAGCTCACTCTTCTTTTCACAGCATCTTCAAAAGGAAGCTGGGGAAGAAGTTTGTCTGCACACAGTCTCACAGAGAATTAAACAGGAAAAAAAAAAAAGCTATTCCATGCACTTACATAAAAGGCTTTGGGTAGTTTCATTTTCTATTCAGCTGGAAAGGGAGTGAACCAGCACGCACACACACATTTTTAATCACCCTTGTGCTGACAGCAGCCAGTCTCTACTTCTGTTATCAGAACCCCACAGCTTGGATTTCCAGGCTACAAAGCACTAAGGAAGAGGGTATAAAATCTCCTCTGGTTAAAAAGAAGCACAGTGATATCATCTAGTATAACACAAGAGGCTACAGAATTGAAGTTTGTAACATCCCTACCAGGATGTTACTCATTCAGTGGAGGGAGAGGGGAAAATAATCCATAAATGTACAAACAAATAATAAGGATTTCCTAAGATTAGCTGGTAACCTGGATCACTCTCATTTTCTCTAAGCCCATCAGTCATGCTCTGGGAAAAACAAGCAAGGAAGGCCAGTCTGTGCATCCAGAAACTTAGAGTTTGCAACAGGTGCCATTTGTTAAAGAGGCAGAGAGGAAGGAGAGAAGCTGTGCTTATGTACAACTCACCAGTGATCACTTGTGCAAACGCCACGTGCCTGGGCTGAAACCTTCAACCCGGGTAGATGCTGTCCCTGCTACTGCTTAATTCAGCTGGCTGGCATCTCTCCAGAGGCACTCAGAAGGCAGCTGCCCAACAGGACAAATCACTGGAAACCAGAAAAGAAACAGGTTCAGCCCTGCAATTCTACTGCACATTGTACAATGAGTTCAACTTGTTAATCCCTGACTTCTTAAAGTGTGATTTCCCTCAGTGCACGACAAGGAGAAATACAGTTCTGGTTAGAGTCCATCCACTACTGTCCGTGTGAATTTCCTAAATGCCAGTAATACCAAAAAGAACTCCTCTGTGCAGCTAACTGGAACCTCATGGCCAGGATAACTGAACAGCCTCCACCTTAAAACCCTTCAAATTTTGTTACCCTTCAATTTTGAATCTGACATTCAAGAGTTAGTCCTTTGCTATTTCGTTTCTTTATTCACATCCCAACACCTTATTCTGACTCAGTTGTGATCACTTAGTCTCTTCCAGCCTCACAGCTGCACTAGTCCAGGCACTTCAATTAGAGCAGTTCTTCAAATTTTAGCAAATCTGACCAATTTACAGCAGAATTTTCTTATTAATTACTCTTTAGGCCTTCATTTTGGCATTATCTCAGTTCTGTGACTTCTATGAGAGGTTCCATTTCCTCTCCCTTAAAAGGCCATTTGCAATAAATCCAGTTAAAATTAATTAAAACATACAGATCAATTTGATACAGCGACAGAACTAGGAAGAAGCAGTACCAAGTCAACTCATTGATATGACAAGTGACAATAGGTCAGTTCAGTCAATCCGAGTCGATCCAGTGCTTGCACATTAATGTAAAAAGGAAGCAGTACATTGAGCTAGTTTTTGTACTAAACCTTATCAATCTGCTTATTAATATGACCAGATCCCACTGGTGGTTTATCTGTTAGTCACCTGTTTCTGTTGAAACCATAACATTTTAATATATGAAGGGGAGATAAACAATTCATGATTCTTCTGAACAGGAAACCCACACAGAAGAAAGGACAACACACGGGCACAAGACCCTAAGGCAGCACAGGTTGCCTTCCAGCCATGAGCCTCAGCCTTTCCCAGCTCAGTGACCTCGGGCACGACTCTCCATGCTTCCGTGCCCATTTCACCTCCTTCAGAACAGGGAAAAAGTCCAAGAAAGATAAGGAGCTACTGGAGAGGGTCCAGCAGAGGGACATAACAATGATGAGGGGTCTGGAGTGCCTCTCTCAAGGGGAGACTGTAGGAACTAGTCCAGGGAAGAGAAGACTGGGAGGGGATCTCATTCATGCCTGTAAATCCTCAAAGGGCTGCCAAGAGGACGGTGTCCAGCGACAGGACAAGGAGCCATAAACTAAAACACAAGTTCCACCCTAACCTAAGGAAGAACTTTACACAGAGCATGGCAGGGCTGGAACAGCTGCCCAGGGAGGCTGTGGAATCTCCCTTTCCTGGAGATTCCACAACCCACCTGTTCTGGTGTAACCTGCTCTGGGTGACCCTACCTGGGGGCAAAGGGGGTTGGAAGACATGATCTCCAGAGGTCCCTTCCAACTCTAACTAATGATTATGTGTGATTCTGTAAAAACAAAACAAAACAAAAAAAAAAAACAAAACAAAACAACAAACAAAAAAGACCTCTTTTCTTTTCCTATACTGATTTATAATCTCAGCAGCTTCTTACATACAAATTAATTCTTCTCAGTAGAATGGAAGACTAAAGAATTCTGCTAAGAAAGTAAGAAAGGGAAGTAGCAAACAGTAGCACACTCATTGTTTCCAGGCTCCTTATCTCTGAAATTTGTTACGGGTTTTGGGATTCTCATCTGAAAGCCAATGTCAAACAGAAAAGGAAAAAACAGATTTCACTGGTGAGTTTCTGAGCTCCTTGCTAATGTGATTCCTCTGTTTGCTGCCCTGGACATGAACACAGTTAATGAATAATGACTGTGCAAACAAAATATCAGACAATGATGGGAGGGGGAGGGAAGGGTGAAATGATTGTGTGGGAAGCTTGGATTGAATTTGGCAACAATTAGAAAAATTGATGTCCTTTTAATTATAGGAAAAGGCTTTGCTGGGAAGATAAGACGGTCATGACATTCAAAATACTTCAGTCTTTGGATTGAAATGTATGGAAATAGAAAGCTCAAAAGGTTGGGGTTCCTCACTGTGTTTTCCTTTAATGTTAAAAAGCATTGCTTTCAAAACTTACATCCACAAGTGTGTATAAAACTTCAGCTCAATTCAGAGCTGTTACAGGACAGATTTTATTTGCTTTTTTCACTCTCTGGGAATATCATTTGCTACACGTAAGACTGCCTCCTACAAGGTACAAGATATCTTTGTTTTCCCCTCTAGTAAGTACCCATGCCAGTAGAAGTTACAGACACTGGAAGAATCAGTCCAATAACTTATTAATATCACTTAAAATCCTCCCCTAACTGGTTCCACCAAACACATTATCAAAAGAGGGCACCAGAGATTGCTCCCTGTTTGATTAAGGTTGCACAGTGCACATTTCCTTCTCTGCTGTTATTCCCAATTCCGGCAGCTCCTGCCAGATTCTCACGTGTGAGAAATGCCTGCTACAAGCACATGAAATGCATCATGCCAGTACTCCTTTAGTGGCACAAAGCAGCTTAATGATATCCTTTAAAAAGTTAAAAGGGAAAAGGACATTTCTCCACAAAACTCACACACAATTCCTCAATTACAAAATAAATAAAAACCTCTTGCAATTTTACTCTGTGCCTCTGCCGCTCTCTTTCCTTAACATCACATTTACATGATCATTTCTACAATGAGATATAACAACTTGAAAATAAGTGCTATTACATAAACCACACTCACTATCCTAAAATTTATAATCGCCATTTCTATTATTCAGTATCTTTCATCAGCAGATCTCAAACAGTGTTCAGAGGACTTAATCGTGTTAAACTACCAACTACCACTGCAGATGTGACTTACAAACAAAAGTACAATTACACAAGGCAGGAAATATGGTCTGTGATACTTAATCTCACAAAATAACAGAGAGATAATTTAAAGTAAGGTATCTACAAAGAATAGTGTCTGTGCCAAGAGACTGTTTGTATTGGTTTTGCAAAGAGCGGACAGAATGTTCTTTTCCAAAGAACCGCAAAACAAACTTCCTGAACCAATGTGAGTTTTCTTTTTTCTTGCATTTAATCCAAGTAAATGTGGCCCAGCCAAACTTATTTAATAAGAAGGGGGAAAAAGAATCAATGAGTTTGGCATAACCTTGTCTTGGTAAGAAGAGCCACACACTTCAAAGTGAGTGGAAGTGGTCACCTGAACAGATCTAGAACCACTGCTTCTCTGTGAAATTAGTAATAATAGTAGGGGGGGAGCTTTTTGACTATTTTTAAAGCATTTCTTCCACAGCATTATAAGCAGCTGTATTAAACTCTCTTTCTTTTTGTTTTTTTCTGTTTTTAACGTGAGTCTCTTGATGCACACCAGCAGGGTTTGAGGACATGGAAAAGAGAGAGGCAGTGTGCTGAGATGGTAATGCAGCACACAGGAAATGAACTTGAAATCATCACACACCAGTTTATTTAACATAATATTTTGTTCCTAAATCCATCATTTATGTAATCTAGGAGAAAAAAAATCAACCAAACAAAACTGAAGAAATCCAAACTCAACAAAAGCTTCCTCCAAGTTCAGCTTCTACCCTTTTTGGCCTTTCAGGAGCTGATGGATAAGTGCACAGGGAAAAGCCTCTTTGCAAGGCAAAGATAAAAGCCTTAAAAGACTGGTAAAGTCAAAAAAGACAACATATCCTTTGATGTGATGCATTTGTAATCCCTGTTTTAGAAGAACTAATGAATTTAAAATTAAAAGACATAATACCTACCCTCTCCCTATAGGGTAGATACTGAGAACCCCAAAAAACATGTCAATGTCTAACTCTGCAGCATGTACATTTGTAAAAGTTTCTTGACTAACAAAAATGCTCTTTTCACCAGATACACAATGCAAGACTACTTCCAGCATCTCTAGAAGTACAGTTTTTTTCCAGTGTACCACAGACAGGTTTATCACATTTTCCACACAAATGCCCATCTCTTCTCTCTGATGGGCTGAGATGCTGTGTCATTTTGTCAGAATGTCAAAAGAAAAGGAAACCTCCACACCACTCATGTACAAGCCAGAAACTTAAAATATTCATTCAAATACAAAAGATGTATTCAACAATATAATTTCAAAATGCTGCATTAGCAGCATTCATCTGTAGTAGAGCATTCATCTCTTTAGGATAACTATTCTATAGTGGAATTACCACTATAGAATAGTTATCCTAAAGAGATGAATAAAATACCATCCAAGAGTGGGATAGATATATAGAGAGACAGAAATCTGAGG
>WAAG01079802.1:0-11972 GCA_013390105.1 Tichodroma muraria
GGGCACTGTCAGCACCTGCTGCTTTGGCAACCAGTTCAGCTGTCATTGAAAGCAAAAACCAAATTCTCACTGACTCCAGAGGGAGCAGCAGCAGTGCTTGAATTTGATCCCTAGGCCTGGGGCAGGGCTGAACACACACAGCATGCAGCAGCAAATGGACTTTTCAAAACAACCTCCTGCCACTATTTCCCTCCCATTTGCAGTGGTGTCACACCAGCCTGAGGCATCCGAGACCCCTCAATGCACTTACTTCAGATGGCAGGCCCTGGGCTCCTAGAGGTTTTGCAAGGAATGGAAGTGGGGATCCCCTCCCCATATCGAGTTTCCAGATAGAAAAGGCTGCTGTGACCAGGCAGCTCAAAGGACAAAGAAATGAGGGTCTCGACCACTTTATCTGTGCCAGTTATGTAGTCTTGGGTAGCAGCCACTGAGCACAGAGGGCACAGAAAGAGGGACAAAACTAGTCAAGTGCAGAGACTGGAAAGAGTGAGACCTGGGAGAAGTAACACAAGGCATGAAGGGCAGAGAGGAGGTTACACGTAAACAGTACTCGTGTTTTCACACACTCCCCCTCTCAGTGTTCTAGAAAAACTGAATGAAACGTATTCTTCTCTCCGAGTTGTCTCGTTTAGCATGAGCAGCTCAGTACGAGGAGCTAAAGGAGCTGAAACCTTAGGCCACAAGAGCTTACCAAGAGGAAACTTTCTGATCAAACTAAAGTTGCTAACATGGACCTAGCTGAATCCAGCAGACAGAACCACAGAACTGCAGAACACCTTATGGTGAAAAAGACCTCTGGATACCAGGGTGGGAACCTGTTCTAGTGGCTGGCATCCATAAACCTGTAACACCAGGGAGTTGTGATTCAAAGGTGTGTGCACGTGTCTTGACAGCTCTTCTGACCGGCATTCATGGCTGCCAACCCAGGCCACGGTGCCCAACCGTGCTCCTTTTGGCTCTGTACCTAAGATGGGCGAGGCAGGTGTTGCTCGCAAGCCTCCAGCAGCTGTGAACATGGTGCCACCAAACAGAGCAGAAGGTACTTTACACACAGGTGCTGAAGCTGACGTGTGGTCTGCTTGAAAACTGTGCAGGGCAAAGCCACTGTGATCACAGGCTATTAAATCAATTATAAGTTTTCAATATTATCAACTTTAACTAATGATATTGCCTCCAGTTTCCTCAGTCAGTTTCAGATTCTCACAGAACTCAAGTGCTTGCCTGGGGAATTGCTAAGCAGCAAGAACAAGGTTTGCAGGCTTGTGCCCACACGGCAGCCCAAGGGGCACCCATACAGAGCACATGGGCATCCCTCCTCCTCTTTACTATAAGACCATTTTTTCTTTTGAGATAACTCTTGTAACCAAAGGTATATGCAACTGTTGGTAGGCTCAGGCCAGTGATGGTTTGCAGGCACGATGCACACCTAGGACTATGGCAATCAGCTCTAAACTGCATCCAAAGAGAGATGGATAAGTGAGATTCTGCAAGTTTCAGTAAGAAAAATAAAATTACCCTTTTAGCTCAAGGACAGACACAAGCAAAGAGAAGTTTTGAAGATCCCTGAAGTGCAAATCACACTCAAAAAAAGCTTGGATGGTTTCTCTTGAAAGACAAAGGTCATCCTTTGCTTCCTGAAAACTTGGGATAAAATTGGACATATTTACCTGGTATGGGGAGAGCAGAGGAAATAAAAAGGAGATGAACACTTACAGGTCTTCATCAACCCATCATTAAGTTGCTGCACATCTGGGCATGAACGAACGGTCCAAGAGGAAACAGGAACACCAGGAAGGTGTATGGGCCACTGACTTGTTAGCACTTAGCAGGGCAAAGCTGGCACTAGAGTGCATGTCCTGGATGTCAAGCCAAGAAACACTGGCTCCTGCCTTCAATGGTAGATGTCACAGGGCTCTCTGTGGCTCTTTGCTCACTGGATTTGCTCAGGACTGAACCAAGAAATACAAATACTTATATGCTCAGTGTGAGGCACAGTCAGTAGCCACACCAAGGATTATATACTGGAAATAACTGCTGTATGGACAATAGACTATGGTGACATTTCCTACAACCAGAGGACAGGAGACAGGTATTTCCCTTGTGGTAACTGGAATGTGCTTAATTTTTAATGGCAGGACATAGGGAAAGACTGACTCAAAGACCTGCCAAAGTGCAGCCACTGGCCTCAAAGAAACTCAGCATAAACCTTCGAGTTCTTTTGTGTGTAGTGGAGCGGCCAACCAGTAGCCAAAGATGAAGAATAAATACACATATATTTACAAAAGCAGTGGACACGAGAAGTGAGAATGTAACCCCGGCCTAAGTTTGGGATCCAACCCTGAGAGCACTGTAAGATCCACCCCTGAGCAGGTTCCCAGGAGTGCATGCAGGAGCTGTATGGAATTTTACATAGGTATGGTTATCTTTTTTTTCCTCTTTTTTTAAATAAATAAACTTTTCTGTGCTTCTCAAACTTCCCTGACTTTACTGCTACCATGCTTCTGTCCCAAAACACATTTAAACCACAGTGAGCTATTAGCTCATTTTCACACATGTTCATTGCAGGGATGGGTATCATAGTCAAGTTCTCAGATAGGGTATTTTACTGTTAATTTAAAAATGAAGACAATTAACCAATCTTTAAAACCTTGGAATAAAAGTGTCTGACACTTTTAGTTTTCATTTTGCAACTGAAACAGACTATTTCTAATACTTCAAAAATATATATAACTAATTGCTTGATCTGAGGATAGCAGTCAGAAAACCCGAGGTGGCTCCAGATTTTACAGTATTTGTCTCCTTCCTTTCTGCAAGGCCAATGCTACTGTCAATCCTAATATACTCTGTGAGCCTGTAAATAATGTACAAAACTTGACCCCATCAGGACTGGATTTTTGTGTGTTTGTGTTGTTGGGTTTTTTAAAAATATTTGTGTCTTTTCTATATTTCATATCCAGGCTGGGAGGATACAAACACAGCTGCCATCTCTCAGTATTAGTGAGTGCCCATCAGCACCAGAGACTGTCCCAAGCACGGAGCCACAGGGTGCTGGAGGTACATTCCCTGCATGTCGTAAGTCTCAGCTGGGCAAGTACAGTCTGTGCTGAAAACAGCCACTGGCAGAGATTACTTCTGCTGAATCTAGTCTGACTCCCAGGAATTGGTTTTAAAAGAAAAATCTCTAGATTTGCTGATGCAAAGAAAAAGGAATATAGTATTTAATAAAATTAAAAGTAAGGCCTCTTAGGACAGCGGCTGTCTTTAAAAAGTCAGTGCCAACAGTATTCTGTACGCTGAAGCATACATTGATTAGAAAAAAAAGTTACCATTTGATTTCCTTATTTTTCATACCTGGTGTCTTCTGGAAAGTTGTGGTGGTGAGGTTTTTTTTAAAGTAGAGATGCTGAAATACTTACAGGTAAAGGAAATAAATAGGAAATTCCTCCCTTCCCCAGTCAAATAGAGTAGTTTGTCAACAGAAGTATTTAGACTGCATGTCCAGCAAACATGCGCCATTACAAAGTGCTTTCCTTTTAAAGGATGGCTGTCTGTTCTTCTGTGGATAGGCAAAAAGAAAAGATATACTGGAAAAAGAAACTGCCACTCATTTCTTCACTTCTTACAGGAATACAAAGATGTTTCATCCTGATGAATGCTTTATACATTGAGGGCAGCCCCTTTCCAGCCTAAATTACTCTTTTGCAAGGAAGTTTCTCTTACAGACACAGATCTGAACTGACAGACAAAAAATGGAACCTCACAAGAGAAACAAAGTCTTCTAAACAGAACAGAATCATTCAGGTTGGAAGAGACTTCTGAGCTCATGGAGTCCAACCATCAACCCAGCACTGCCAAGTCCACCACTAAACCTGTCCCTAAGTGCCCCATCTACAAATCTTTTAAATCCCTCCAGAGATGTTGACTCAACCACTGCCCTGCACAGCCTGTTCCAGTGCTTGACTATCCTTTTGGTGAAGAGATTTTTCCTACATCCAATCTAAACCTTCCGTGGCGAAACTTGCAGCCATTTCTTCTTGTCCCATTCCTTGTTATTTGGGAGTAGAGAATGATTCCTCCATTGCTCCAACCTCTTCTCAGGTAGTTGTATGCTGCTGGCTGGCTCATGTTCAGCTGCTCTCAACCAGCACTCCACCGTTTTTTCCCAACAGGCATTTTCCAGCCACTCTTTCCCAAGCCTGGAGCTGCAGGGGGTTGTTGTGACCCAAGTGCAGAATCTGACACTTGCCTTTTTGGACCTCATCCAACTGGCCTTGGACTAGCAATCCAGCCTGCCCAGATCCCTCTGTAGAGCCTTCCTGTCCTGCAGCACATCAACACTCCAACCCAGCTTTGTGTTACCTGAGGGTGCCCTCGATCCCCTCGTCGAGATCGCTGATACAGATACTGAACACACCAGGCCCCAGTACCCAGCCCTGGTGTACCACTACTGACAGCCCCAGCTGGATGTAATTCCATTCCCCACGACTCCCTGGGCCCAAGCCATCCATCCAGCTGTTTTTACCCAGAGAACAGTGTACCCATCCAAGCCATGGTCGGTTTCTCCAGGAGAAAGCTGTGGGAAACACAGGCTTTACTAAATTCCAGGTAAACACATTCACAGCCTTTCCCTTCATGTCCTAGGCAGGTCATTCTGTTGTAAAAGGAGATCAGGCTGATCAGGCAGCATGTGCCTAATCACAAACCCACACTAGCTTGGCCTGATCCCATGGTTGTTCTGTATGTGCCGTGTCATGGCACTCCAGGTGATCTACTTCATGACTTTTCCCAGCACTGAGGTCAGGGTGACAGACCTGTAGCTCCCAAGATCCTCCTTCCAGGTCTTCACATAGATCAATGTCACATTTGCCATAGTCCAATCACCTGGGATCTCACCCTTAGCCAGGACTGCTGGTAAGTGATGGAAAGGGGCTCAGTGAGCTTGGACACTCCCGTCCCTATTCACCTCTGGCTGCAGCTCTGGCCCAAAGCAGAGGAGTTCCTCTCCCTGGGCACGTGTCCCACAGCTGTACTCATGCTGCTGCCACCAGGACTGGCCTAAGAACAGGGCACAGCCTGCAGCTGACACCTGGCTGGCAGCATGATCCCACCAGAGCTTTGTCTGGGCTGCTGCATGGGTTGTGGTGGGTGCAGAGCTTAGAGAAGCCATGGCTTTCTGTTGGGTGGACATCATTGCTCCCTGGTCAAGCTGGCAGGGCTTCAGCACCTTCCTGCACACCCTTCTGCACCATCTGCTGTGCTATGGCCTGTCTGCCTGTCCCAGCCACTCCCATTCCACAGGGGCTTCTTTTATGGGGGAAAGCTTGGCAGCCATTGCTCCAGGTCCTGTCAAACACTGTCACTCCAGATGTGGGCTCCTGGCAGCTCCCTCAGCTCCTCCTGATGTTTCCCAAGTTCAGGAAACCAGAGCTGCTCGCTCTGGCGCGTTATTTGGCCATCTGAAAAATCAGACCTGTTGTGCTCCCCAGGAAATGAAGAAAAGTTAATTTCTACTTAGCTGTGGCAACTCAAGGAGGGTTGCCTCTGCCTGTTGCCTCTGCCAAGGACACTGCAATGGCCAGTGCGAGCGAGGGTAGCAGCAGTAAGGACACTTGCCACACAAAGACTGCAACTAAACAGGATGCCAAAGCTAGACATGTTCCTGGCCTGATTCATGAACAGCCCAAGCATCCTTCATTCCTGCTGGCCAGACATGAAGGCAGTGAGTACCTTAAAGGCTACTTAACCCTTTGCAGGACCAGGCCTACATGAAGATCTATAGCAGAAAGCTGTTTAACTGTGGGGGTTTTTTTGCTCACTGGGTGCATGTTGCTTCAGTTGCTGTTTTGAAGGTCTTGCGTGAGTTGTACTTCTTAAATACAGCAACAAATACACCATGCAAATGCTTTTACTGAGTGAAGCCACACTGTGTCTTTCAAAAACAAATAAATAAAACACAAATTGCATACTGAAAGTTTTCTGCTCCCTTTCAAATCCGCTGACTAGTCAAGCACAATCCTCAGGCACATCCCCAGTTCCCTCTCTTGCAGCAACTCAAGAGCTTCATTGCGCAGTGCTTGCCATACGTAGGGCAGCAGAAAGCAGGCTGGCCCGGTGCCTCCAAGTAATTCTGCAATCCACTTTGCATTTCACACCTTTGTTCTTGCTCAGTGCACAACTCCAGGTTTTAAGGCGCTTTCTTCCAGAGCTGGCTGCTGCGCTGGCTCCTGTAGGTCTGAACTGGGCAGGTTGTTCCCGCGTCACCTCAGTTCCCTGGGCAGACCTCCTGTGCCTAAAGGACACTCACCCGTGCAGGAGCCTGCAGAGCAGCCTGGTCCCGTCCCCCTCTGCCGAGAATTCCGCAGACGCTACGAACCTTTCCCAGGAGCTACAGGACAGCCGGGAGAAGAACAGGCACCCTCAGAAGCAACACCACCTCTCTGCTCTGTTTGTTCTTCTCTACTCCTGCAGAGACTCAGGATGGCAAATCCCACCAGGCTGCGCATTTCTCAGCATGGCCGCAATTCCCTGGAGAACAGCTCCCACCCAGTTTGGCTCTAGACGGGACGATTAGCCCTGTCCCAGGAAGAGGCACCCATGGCCAGGCTGCTGCCACTTGTCGCTACCAGCGCCTGCTTCCAGCCTGGCTCTGCCGATGCTCAGGCTGCTCTGGGCTCTGCTGGGGCTCAGCCCTGGGCACAGCTGGGCCCACTCTCCCCTCACATTGCTCTGACAGCTTTGCATCAGACGAACCTGATCTGAGCACACCGACTGATCTTTCTGCTGTTCCAGCTGAGTAAGACTCTCACCCAGGCAAAGAGATTGCAGTTAGGGGTAAAAAACCAATTGGCAAGAATCAAACCACTACACAGTCCCAGCTGAACGCCTGTATCTCCACAGGATGTTTCATCTGTCCCACTCTTCATTCCTTTTTGGTTGGAAATGCAATTGCACTTTCTTCCTCATGTAGAAGTACCACAACTGGGCAAAAAATGGCAAGTGGGCCGTATTCAAAAGGCAGTCTGGAGTTGATGAATGAAGAATTGCCCTTCTCCAATTCCAAACCATACCAAAAACCCCATAAACACGACTTTACATCGTTAAGAAAGAACTGACAATTTAAAAGTGAATGTACAGCTTATTCACAGGGTGAGAAGGAAGGGAATCTTCCAACTGAATTTGCTTTACCTTGGAAATGATTGAGGCAGCAAAGCATTTTCTGTCATTACCTCTCTGTCCTTAGCCCCGATTCATCTTAAAAATAAATTAAGGAGCCAGAAAGCAGGAAGAAGACAAATGATAATTTTTTACTCCTTGAGGAACTGGGGTGGTCCTACCACCATGACTGTGACCGTTGGTTTGTTCATCCATCCATCTGTCCCGCAGCATGAGAGTTGAGGTTTTACAGAGTTTGTGTTCTCAGTCCTGCTCCGAGCTGGCAGGGCAGAAAGCCGACCTGCAGTGCTAGCGGCTGCTGTTCTTAATTGCTTCCTTCGCTGCAATGATCAGAGGAGTCAGGCTCGAGAGAGGCTTGGCTAATTTTAAAAATGGATGCTGCCCAAAGGAAAAAAAAACAAGAAAGGTACCATTAGTTTCCAAACTCAGTTCCTCACAGGATCAACTAGGATTCCACTCATTACCAGAAATACTTGAAATGGGACTGAGGAGACCATCTGCACTTCCATCTTCACGTCCAGGACACTGCTATCACAGGCAAACATGGCCCACACGCCTCTCAATCCATTTTTCCAGGTGTCTTCAGCTTGCTGGGTTTTTTTCCCTGCCAGAGCTCTAGGAATGCTGCTTGCTGCCCCAGAGCTTTGTCCCTTTCAGGAAACTCAAAAGACTCACTTAGATTCCTCCTTTCTAAAGACACAAAATGCTAAATTGTCAAAAAAGATGCGTGTAAGTAATTCCTTAGGAAACTCCAACACATCTAAGAAATGTTTAACCCTGTAGGATATAGGTTCATGTGTTTTCTCAAGACCTGTGCGGAGGTACAGGTTTTCAGCAGCAAGTCAAGAGCAGGGAGACAAGTGGCAGAGTGCTGATGGACTCAGCTCTGGTTTGCAGGGAGAGCAGTATCTACCTTTCCATCCCTCCTGTGCTGGCTGGCACCTTCCTTCCCAGCAGGGACAGTCAAGTGGCATGGTCTGCAGCTCCCTCTCTGCCACAAAACCCGGCAGCAAACCTCGAGCAGCTTGACTGTGCCAGGAAACAAACAGGGCTGGGACAAATCCTGTTCAGCTGTCCCTGTTTGGGTGGCAGAAACCTCTATAAATGGGGCTTAGTGGCAGAGAACTCTAAGAGAACAGGAGGGACAAGCTGGGGCCCCCTCTGAGGCTCATGGTGATCTCCCCACAGCCTCCTTCTTCCCACAGCCAAATCTCTGACAGCTTGGCTGGGACTGCCTTTACTGTGCTCCTCCCCCATCAACACCATTTCAGGCCTCTATACCTGGTATCATTTCAATTCAGTTCTTTTGTCAAGAATTAAAACTGAATTTACTCTCAAGAGTACAAAACAGGGCCACAGAAATGACCAGGAGATGGAACATATCTCCTCTGAGAAAAAGCTGAGAGAGCTGGGCTTGTTCAGCCTGGAGAAGGGCAGGCCCCGGGGAGACCTCACCTTGCAACTCTTCCAATACTTCAATGGGGTTTGTAAGAAAGTTTGGGACACATTTTTTAGCAGGGCCTTTTGCAACAGATCAAGAGGGACTGGTTATCAACCCAAAGACAACCAATTTAGATTTGATCTAATTAAGAAATTGTTTACAAGGAGAGTGGTGAAACACTGGTACAGATTGCTCAGGGATGTTGTAGGTGGAAGTCCATCCCTGGAAACATTCAAGGTCAGGTCAGACGGGGCTCCAAGCAACATGACCTAGTTAAAGTGATCCCAGCTCAGTCAGACTAGATGACCTTTAAAGGTCTCTTCCAACCCAAACCATTATAGGATTCTACTTAGTTTTCTTTGAAGTCACCAAGACTGGAGATTAATACGTGGAGGGGCCACCTGATGCCTTTATTTGATGAGAAAAACGATCCCTTGGACATCTGTTTCACCTGCAGTTGCTTCACATCTTACCTGCAGAAGCTCCTTGGCAGACCCTCGCCTGTCCACATCCATCTCCAGGCAGCAGTTAAGAAAGTCTCGGAACACAGCCGAGAGTCGCTCTGGGTTCTGCAGCTCCGGAGTCCCGTTTGTAGCTATCAGATACAGTGCCTGGAGACAAAGGAAATAGAATACTGTTTCATTCATACCCAGAGATACTCACATAGACCCTATTTAAGCTCCAGTCGCCACTGGCAGTTTCTTCCCTGGCAGACAGCTGGAGATGACTTTCATATATCAACAACAACAGCAATAAAAAACCCAACAAAAATCCCCAAAAATCCTGATGCAGCCACAGCTATTCCAACATCAAAATGATCTTGCCTTGACAGCTGATTTCACTGGCTGTCTTAGCAGGAACTATATCAGCACATTTTACTTCTCCAAGTATTGACACAGCTTTAGAGGCCATTTTAAATAGTCAGTGTGGTCTAAATATATTATTTCAAAGGATTATCACATAGAATGCATCTCTGCAGTGCTCACTGGTCCCTAAAGTACGGCTTTCATAAAACAAAATTCATCACATTTTTTGCTTTGCTCTTGATAAAAATGGTAACCAGATTAAAAAAAAAAAAAAAAAAGAAATCCATCAGCTTATTCCTTGGATAAAAAACCAGAAACATTAGAAACATTTGGAGTCTCATGTTCAACGGACACGTCAAATTGCATGCACAAATATGATGAAAAAGCATAATTGGGCAGACAGGACCCACCTTCAACTATCTTTCAGCAGCTCTGAATTCCAAATCAGCTTCACTTATGTGGTAAAACTTTTAATAGTCTCATCAAAAAAGGAGTAATTCCATCCCTATGGTAACCCTCCACTAATTTTAATACTCAAGTAAATGCACTAATAACATCCCCATCCCAAAAACTGCCAGGCAGAAAGCAGGAGGTTTTGACAGCTGGAATACTGAAGGCTTAGTGACATGGAGAAAGCGGCTTGGGCTTTGAAAGAAATATATTCACTATGTATTACAAAAAAACCCAACAACTAGTGTGTGCTATCAGCTAAAACATTTTTGCTGTAAAAAGCAGCCTTGCTTTATAAGCTCTTCTGTTCAGAGGCAGCTGAGACCTCTTACACAGACCTCAAGAATATCTGACTGCGAATTTGGTCAGAAACAGGAAATCCAGTTATCTTTCTAACAGCAGACCTGAGGCTTCTTGAAGAGCCCTAATCAACATTTGAGATTAAGGAAGCAGGGAATTTTCAGCATCCAAATCAATAATGCTAATTCTTTTCACCTGTTTTTGCTGCTTTATACAAGGCAACTGTATTTTTTTGCAAGTGAAATACAGGTTCACAGGGAACAGAAACAAAATTGTGATGTGTAAAGGTCTCTGCTGGTACAACAGGGCTGCAGTGACAGAGGCCTAATGCGACCCTGCCAGCTACAGTGCACTCTACTTATTCAGCACCACTCTGAATCCAAACCTGTTTCTTTATCATTCACCCTAAGGAAGTGACACAGTGCACAATACTCCACAGTGTGTGCACTGGAACCAAAAACCCCAGGGCACACCTATCAAACCAAAGGAAGTCTCCCAAGAAAACTCAGGAACCTTTTTCAAAAAGAGTGAAAGACTTGTATAATTGAAAGAGTGAAATCTGCATAATTGATGTATTCTTTTCTTAAGCAGCTGGGAGGTATGTCCTGACCCTGCTCTATTTTAATTCTAGCCTTAACAAAAAATAGGTATGTATACATATAGGTAAAAATTAATTTTCTCAGAAATCCCACAGGAATTTACTGTGCAGCATTTTGTTTTAGCTGTCAGTCATGAGGTTTTACCCTGGTTTTATCCTCCACTACTACGCACTCATTTAGTGTAAGAAGTGGCCATTTCATTTTAAGACATTAGGATAAAACTGAAAACTTCAACATACAGTAGTTTACTGCAAGTATCTGTGCTAAAAGATACTTTCAGAAATGTGTTTGATAGTAAACGATTATGGCATTACTAGAACCAGTCATCTTTCCTGGAAGGTTCAGGTAATCAATCAGCACAGGTCTGAGACTGAAGAGAGTTTTGTGCCTGCAGGTACAGTTCCAATGCTTATCATAAAAATTCCCCAACTGGTGAAGCATGGCACTTGAAAATTTTTGTCATTTGGAGATACAGGTCAAAGAGAGTTCAAAAAGGGCATGAGAAATTTCAAGCATAGCTGAAGGCCAAAGTGGCAAGTTTCTGCACAGGGATATGTCTCTTTGCCTCTGAGGTTCTCACAGTGATGCAATCAAAGCTACAGCAGATGCTGATGTGCTGTAGGACTGTTTTTAGAAGTGGGCCTTTGTAGAACTAGTTCAACCCCATGTGAATGGGATTCTATCTCACAGAAGACAAAATAAGGCACAGATTAGAAAGACAGCAGTATCTGATATTGCACCCTACCCTGAGAGGATTTTCATTAAGGTAAGGAGGTTCTCCTTCCACCATTTCTATTGCCATGATCCCAAGTGACCAGATGTCCACTTTGGGGCCATATGCTTTTCTTGTTACAACTTCTGGTGCCATCCAGTAAGGAGTCCCCACCATTGTGCTCCGTTTACTCTGCTCAGGGGTGATCTGAGCACAGAAGCCAAAATCAGCTGAAGAGAAAAACAAATACTGTTAGAGCCAGCTTGAATTACAAAATCAAGCAAAAGAACCCCTGCTAAGAACCCCCATCTGAGAATGCACTGTGCAATCTAGCTGGAAGAGCAGCCATGCTGTTTTCCTCAGGGCTGGAGCCAAGGTAATAGGGAGTTGGCCACTTAAAGAAACCCTCAAGTTTCACCCATTGGCTTTTACTTAATCACTTGAAGATTTAGACAGTAACTCCCTCCACTCTGGAAGGGTCATACCCAAAG
>WAAG01079805.1:0-11848 GCA_013390105.1 Tichodroma muraria
TAGTCTCTGTTCCAGGTCTGCCTTTCTAGGCATCACTATTCCTGAAGCTTAATTTTCAGTGGTATTTCTGAATCACAATTTAAGCACCGTGTTCTTCAGGCCACTTTCTTGTGGCTGCAGCACTGCCTGGTCCTGTCTCTGAAGAAGACAATGATGATGACATCCATTTCAAACTGCATTTTGCATTTTTTTCCAGCTGGTTCCTGCAGTTTTTTCCTCCCAATATCCCTTTTCATGCAGCATCACTCCACCCAGAACACCTGAGGGCTGTGGGCTGATGAAGCACGAGTCCCAGCTTGGTCCCAGAGACTGGGAAAGGGCAGCCACAGACCCAGACGTGCTTGTGGTCCACCCCCAGTCTCCAGGCTGATGATTCCCCTCCACAGGTGAATTTGATTTCCTCCTTTTCCCCCTGAGCTGGCTCTGTGCCAGTCCCACCTGGCTCACCTGCTTCTTCCCACCTTGCTGCACCCAGCCCTGGCATGGCTGGTGCTCCACGGGTTTTTTTTGCCACCTCTGAGGCTCCTTAGCCACAATTTCCACATTTTTAGAGTCACCTCTCCTGTGGCAGCTGCTAATTCACCCCTGCAATGCAGCTGGTACCATTTCCCTGTTTTCCAAGATGAGGAGTCAGCACCTCCCCTGGGCACAATCCTCGCTCTTTGTTATTATTCACATTTTTCCCTCTGTTCTGCACCTTCTCTCTCTTCCCCACAGCCAGGTTTGTGCCCTGAGCACTAAGGTGAGACTGGCAACTTTTCTATCAGATCCTTTCCCCTTTAGCTTCCCTTCAGGAGCTCCTTCCCTTTTTTTTCTGGCTCCATAACCACTGCAATTACCTCTCTGATGATTTCCTGAATTTTCCATCTGCTTGAAATAGGCACTTGTGAGCTCTCTTCTTAATTAATGTGTTCTAAAATCATTATGTTCATCAACCAAGCCTTATCACTTCCATTTTCTTCCATAATAGTAAAATCCATTGCCCTAAGTAAAACACAGGAATTTTGATGTTCATAATTCAATAAACTCATTGCTCAGAGCAGAAGCTGCTACAAACCTGGAGTAACAACAAGGCGTGTGCAGGTTGTACTCACCCTGTCCTCACTTGTTATTAAGCTTTGCACCTCTGGCTAAAATTGGCAGCATTTCAGAGATTTCTGTCATAAATTCTTTGGCTTCAAAACACTTTTTCTACTTCAGGCTGCATTATGTATTTCACTAACTGTATTTTTAGCTGTGCTAGCTTTGCTTTTTATATAAATATATATATATATAATCATTATTTGTGTTCTTGACTGGTAATGCAGTATTTTAGTGGATGTCTGTATAAACAACAATCTGACTCAGATAATAAAACTGACAACTGCTTGTGAAGATGGTACCACAGATAATTTTACTGAATTTGTCACACTGCAGAAAGAAGTTCCCTCTGTGGTACTTAGCACACACACCACAGCCCAAAGATAACAGAATCTGGCCAAGGAAAAAACCTATCAGATCTTTTAGCTCTGCATTTGGATAAATTTGGTAACAAGGGCAGTTATTGCATCCCGGGAGGAAACAAAGCCCTGCTCAAACTCAGAGAAATGCTTCTGCTTTCTGTGCTGCCCAACACACACTCTTAAAGTTGAGAGCTATAAAAAAAAGAGAGATTTTCTGTCCCCCAGCCTGCACTGATCTAGGTGACAAAAAGGCACAAAGGGTTCACTTCTCACCAGCAGGGATGAGGTAACTCCTGCACAAGGGTCTAAAGGGGCTCCAGGAGAGCGGGAGAGGGACTTTGGACAAGGACCTGGAGTGACAGGACACAGGGAATGGGTTCCCCCTGCCAGAGGGCAGGGCTGGATGGGATATTGGGAAGGAATTGTTCCCTGTGAGGGAGCTGAGGCCCTGGCACAGGTGCCCAGAGCAGCTGGGGCTGCCCCTGGATCCCTGGCAGTGCCCAAGGCCAGCTTGGATGGGGCTTGGAGCACCCTGGGATAGTGGGAGGTGTCCCTGCCATGGCAGGGGTGGCACTGGATGAGCTTTCAGGTTCCTCCAACTCAAGCCATTCCAGGATTCCAGGGTATATCAAGGCAAAAGAGCAAACACAACTGAGTCCCTTGGCAGGAAATGAGGGGCAGGGGGGGATCCAGCCAAATCCAGAGGGGCACCAGCAGGAAGAGAAGTCCCAGCCTTGCTGGGAGGGGCTGTTCCAGAGCAGCTGAGGGCAGGGATGCAGCACAAGAAGGAAACACACGGGCTCAGCACTGCCAGGTGTGTCTGACAGGCCCTGCCTGGAACTGCCTGAGCAGTTTTTCACTGTATGGAAAGTGCTCCTGTGGGAGCTCCTGTTGCTGGGATTGTTTGCAGGCAGGCTCCAGGAAATGCAGTGAGCAGTGTGAGGAAGAGGAAGGACTTGTCCTGCCTCACCAAGAATCCCAGGGAGCTGAACATGCTACCTGCTGCCTCTGGGTCTTGCAGGATTTGCATCTTCAGGGATCCCTTTAGCAGCCGCTTCAACAAAAACTGGAAAGCTCTGTTTGATTTTGGGAAAAATAGATTACTTCTATCCACTCATCCTCCTAATACAGAATAACAATCATGAATGGTTTGCATGGGAAGGGACCATGAAACTCATCTTGTTCCAACCCCCATGAGATGACCCAAGTAGTGGTGGGCTTGGCAGGGCCACGTTAATGGCACTTGATGGTCCTAAGGGTCCAACCTTAAATATTCCCTGAATCTATAAAACTGCAGCCTTGAAGAACTGTCTCTGTGTGTCCTGCACGCGCAGTGTCACGACCCTGCGAGTCAGGGGTGTTGCTGCAGGTGACTGAGCTGCTGATTCCTGGGATTCCCTGGCCCTGAGATCCCAAATACAGAAGCAGCAAATCCCTCTGGAGGTGCACGTGATGCCAGGCCCTCCTGAGCAGCAGTGACACCCACTGCTGGTGGCCTTGCACGTGACCCCACTCCAAACTTGTGTAAATCAAGAGAGATGACAGATTACTAAAATCATTTCAAGGGAGAAGAAAAGGCTGTACTAAATAAGGAATAAATGAAATAAAAAGTGAGCAAAAGCAGGCAGGGAGAACAGAGCCAGCATGCAGGGACAGACAGAGGCAGGCTGGGAGCAGGATGCTGGATTCCCTTTGGAGAAACATTAGTGTCGGGACTCCCAGCAGGCTCCCTGCCAAGGGGGATAATTAAGCTAAATAAAAATACACACCAGGAACAGCTCCACAAATGAGGATAATTTAATTACCACATTCGATAGAGGAGACCCACTTCCCATGAGTTTTCCATTGTGACCAGAGAAGAGACAATAGCAGCAGAATGTGCTGGAGAAAGGAAGAGTGCTTTGCTAAAAAGAGGGTTTCTATTAGGGGCTGCATAATAAACACCAGCACAGCTCTCCATAATCGGGTCATAATCTTGCCATAAAATTCAATCAAGGCAACAGCTTGTGAATATCCAAAAAATCAATGCAACCATATGAGGAATGATTGCAGTTGGAAGCCTGGAATTTATTTCACTGCTCACTCCACGGTGGTGGGAAGGAACAGAGGAATCACAGGGAAGCAGGTGCTGCAAACATCTCTGAGGGAGCAGCTCCTCTGCCTCGAATCCAGAGGAAACACAAACAGTATCACAGAATCCCAAAATCACAACTATTTAGGGTTAAGAGTTCTAGAGATCATCCAGTGCAAATCCCTGGCAAGGCAGGGTCACCTGGAGCAGGTGACAAAGGTGACACACACAGCAGGCAAGCTACAGTTCAGTAACTGCTACCCATTTTTTTGAGTTTTGGAAAAAGATTATTTCTATACACTCATCTCCTAAAACAGAATCACAGAATCACAGAATCCTGGAATGGTTGGGTTTGAAGGGACCTTAAGGCTCATCCAGTCCCATCTCCTGCCATGGGCAGGGACACCTTCCACTGTCCCAGGTTGCTCCAAGCCCCGTCCAAGCTGGCCTTGGGCACTGCCAGGGATCCAGGGGCAGCCACAGCTTCTCTGGGCACCTGTGCCAGGGCCTGCCCACCCTCACAGGGAACAACTCCTGTCTAATATCCCATCTAACCCTGCCCTCTGGCAGGGGGAAGCCATTCCCTGTGTCCTGGCACTCCAGGCCCTTGGGAAATAAAACAGTTGTTAAACTGTCCAGATCCCACCTGGAATCCCAGCCTGGTTTAGTTTCACTGAGCTGTATTTACAGCCCTGCAGCTGCAGCTGTGCTTTGCTCATTAGTGCTGGAATGCACTGGGAGCAGAGCTCCCAAAGAGCTTTACCCACTGCTGATGCACCTCTCCAGTGCTCTGGTAAACGAGAGAGAATGGAAATATTTTCCCTCCCCTCCTCTCTCCAGTGAAAACACTCAGTGGACAGCACAGGCTCAGTTCCTCTGGAAGGAATGGGGAGAGTGTGTCCACTCAATTATTCAAACCAGTTGAATAATTGCAGCCCTGTCAGCTCAGGAAACATCTCTGCCTCTCCAGGCTGCTGCACAAACCCAGCTCTGGGCAGGCAGCCCCAGCAGCACTCGTTCTCTCTTGCTTTATTTCCACACTCTCCCTGTCAGAGCCACTGGTGAGCGATGAGGCTCCGTGTCCCTGGATTTGCTGCAGGGAGGGAAGGAGGGAAGGAGGGAAGGAGGGAGGTGGGGACACCTTGGGAGCGTTTTTGGAGGTGGCAGGGCTCTTTGTGGGCTCTGCTGGCTGCTGACTGCATAAATCCTTGCGGGGACCTCTCAGGGCATGGTGTGTGCCAGAGATAAGTATTACAATAGCAGGCTTAGAGGAAAACGGATTCAGACAGCCAGGAGAGCCCGAGGAAGGAGCAGGATTGGGCACCAAGTCCTCTTGCTAAAGACCCTCTGGAGAAGCTCTCTTAGCCAGGGCAGGAGACTGGAAGGTTACCAGCCTGCCCTCCAGAGATTCTAGCACCACACAGCACTGGTTGTTTCTTCCCTGCCCCCAAAACTCCCAGCTCCAAGGCACAGCTCCCCAGCAGCTCTGTTTGAACGTGCTGCACTCAACCCTGTCCTGTCCAAAAATCGGTGTTTTCCTCCTCCCCAAGGGGCTGCAGGACACAGAACAGGAACAACCAGGCTGACAAGTCCATGTGCACACCCATCTCACCTGAAAACAGGGTTTGGTCCTTTCCCTCTCCTGAGAAAAAGCCAGCAGGAAAGCCATTATTTCCCAGCATGGCTTTCCAGGACAGTTTTTAAGCAGATTAAGAACCAGGTACCAAAGCAAATAAATTTTGAACACTGACACTGCTGAGTTTTCATGAAACCCCATGAAGTGGCTCACCTTAATGGGTACTTCTCTCCAGGGTCCCTGCCCAGGTGGAAGAGCAGGGGCAGGTAAGTGTGCTCCTCCTGGGTGTGCGTTGTCACTCCAGCCACGCTCTGGCCAGGACAGAAATCGATGCCCTGCAGGAAAAAGGAGAGAGGTCATCAAAGGTGATGCAGGGCAGGCAGCAAAACTTGAGCTGATGCCATTTTCTCCAGCAAAACACCAACAAACCTCAGGATTATTTTAAACCAAGAGTGCACTTCAATCTCCAAAACACATTCTGAGCTGGTGGGGTAAAATAAGGTGACCAGGTGGTGCACTGACATAAGAGCTGAAGCAAGGCCGTGCATTCTTGTCTTATAAAAATATAATCCCAATAAAATATTCATTAAAATGAAATGGCAGAACAAAAGACAAAGAGGTGGAAGCATTTAATCATGAAAATTCTGCACGTGGAAAGGATTTTCTGGCTGGTTTTTATGGCTTTGGAAGCCATAAAACGAAGATGAGATTGCTTGGCTCTTCTGATCAAAACCAAAACCCCAGAAGAGACACCCAGACACCCCGAGAGGCAGCAGACACCTGAAAACTCCCCTGCCAGCACCCGAAGGACCAGTTTCTCTGAGAAATGAAGCAGATCTGGTTAAATTTTATAAAAACTGGTGTGTTTTCAGTTTGATTCATGGCCAGCTGCTACTGGGGGACACACCTGCGCATGACAGCGGGGATGGAAGTGCTGTAGGAAGTGGAGACATTCCCACATTCCTGTCTCTGACCATCTGTGGGGGCACAGGTGGGATTTTCCCTGCAGCAGCAGAGGGTTTGAAGGGCACAGCTTCCGGGAATCCCCGGGGGAAGCAGCTGGGAGCAGCAAGGGGTTAAAATACTCACCGGGCACCAGAGCTGCCAGCTCCATCTGCCCCAGCCCTGATCTGCCAGCTGGGAGCTCCCTAATCCCTGGCCTGCAGCCTCCAGGGCCACCAGAGCCCATTTAAACCCCGGCAAGAGCCAAAAATGCAAAAGCTCTCATTTCCCTGGGCAGGCAATAAAGCAGGGCCCCCCAGCCCAGCCCAGCGAGGCCCGGCCCCAATTGGACTTGTTAAAGCTGGGTTTTACAATTCCAGCTCCCACGCTGTTCCTCACAATCCCAAACTGCCCCGAGACACGGTCAGAGACATGGAGAGCAGGTAAATGGAGAGCAGGTAAATGGGAATGTTTCAATGGAAGTGGGAAAGCAGCTGTAGCATTTGCTTATAAAACAAACTGAAAAGGCTCTCTACAGATGTTGGTAGGATTTGATTGGCAAACAATTTTCTAAAAATATCCCGTGTTTTTAATGGACAGCTGGTCAGTGGAGCAGTTAATATTCTGCTTTTCAATAAAGCAAGAAGTTTAGAAGCCCATGAAATCCCATTTATCTGCACAGGGCTATAGATTCCTGAATCACTGACTGGAAAAATAAGGGAGTTGCTTGATAGGTTGGAGTGGCCCTACCAATAATGGACTTTAAATGGATACAAAACTGATTGACCTTCCCACCCTGTGATGCCACAGGCCTCTGAAACACACAGGGAAAAGAGATTTTTTGTGGTTTGGGTTTTTTTTTCCCACAAAAGGACCAGTTAATGAAAAGGTATCAAAGCCTCCATAACATCCAAATTATAATTTGGATGCAAATCAAACAAGCAATTTAATTAAGAGCCTGCTAATTGGTACAATGCTCCTCGGCTGCAAAAGCTTTAGTGTGAAAGATTTTCGTCTCTCGGGTGTTTGTTTAGACATTGCTCTGTTTCTGTTTTATCTTGTGTTTCCTAGGAAATCCTTGTAGCCCAAACTCCAGAATACAATCCCAAAGATTCCCAGGAAAAGAAGTGCTGGGACAACTTGCCTGATGCCACCAGCCCAAAGCTACCTGTCCATTCCAATTCAAGCACTTGGTTCCTCTTGAAAAGCAGTCCAGTGGAGAAAAGTCAAATAAATAAATAGGCAAGTAAATAAAACCCCCAAGAATACCATTTTAGGACATTTCTAAGGCATTCCAACTTTATCCCTCCAAATAAAAGGGAATACTGCTATTTTTATGTATGGTGTGAGTCAATATTCAACCTGCAGACAGAGCTCCAAAGATTTTCTATCTATTCATTAACAAATGAGTGAAAAAAAGATATAAATATATAAAATCATAATACATAAACATATAAAATAAAAAATAAATATTATTTATTTTGTATAGGTAGGTTTGGTGATGTCTGGAGCTGGAGAAGAGCCAAGAGCTGCCTAAGCCTGTCCTACCCACCAGGATAACACCGCCCAAATCCACTCTGCTGCTATCCCTGAAAGCTGTTTGCTGTCAGACTGTCAATTTCAGCACATTCCTCATTTTTGTCCCTGCTCCCTATCCAAGGTAACGGATGGAGGGAGTCCCCATCCTCGGAGGTGCTCCGGGAAGGGCTGGATGTGGCTCAGTGCTCACCTGGGGACTCGTCACAGGTTGGACTCCATGACCCTGGAGGGCTTTTCCAACCTCCAGGATTCTGGGATTTGCAGGGCTCACTGATCAAACACAGCACAAAGGTCACTCCCTGTGTTTCAGCAAACTCCTGGAGCTTTCCTCCTCCGTCACAAAAGCCTGAAAGCCAAACCAGATGCTCCTGTCAGGAGCATCTCCTGCCTTCTGAGGGAGCCCACACAGAGCACCAAGAGCAGCTCAGCTCCTGCCCAGCTCTTACATGTTGTGCACCACCACAGAAACCTGTTTGCTGCAGGAGAGATTCCAACAATCCTTTCTTTCAACTATCCTGATTAAAACATAACACTCCCTGCCCACCAGGTGAGCATCCAGCCATCACCATCCCTGTCCTCAGCAATCAGCCCGGGCTGCTCTTCCACCCCTGCCATGCAGCAGCCTTTGGTTGCACAGCTTTAATTTCCAGAGCAAATGGCCCACAGATGCTGTGTCAATATAGACATGAGACAAACACAGCCGGTTGCCAGTTTGGGCTCCCGGCCAAGAGATGGAATCACCACTCGTGTTAACGGGAGCCCTCTGGCAATTCCTCAGCCTGGCTCCAGCCCAGCCGCTCCTGCTGGCAGGGCCACCCCGGCCCAGCTCTGCCTCCTGCTCCGCTCTCCCGGCTCCACCAGCACCACCAGGGCACCAAAAGCACCTTAACACAGCAAGGAGAAAAGCGCAGCTGTTAATTAAAGCCTGGAATGTCGTTTCTTGCTGTTTGCCACAGGTAAAAACGGGCTCCTTGCCCTCCCGGCCGTTCCCGGTGAAATCCTCCTTGGGATGAGCAGTCAGCTCCAAGTGCGGGTGCCAAGCTTCAACCCCGTGCACCCAAAATCGCTTCTAACGTGTTAAAAGGCTGGAAGAGCCCCCCGAGAGGAGAGGGGCAGCCCCCCGAGAGGAGAGGGGCAGCAGCGAGCTCCGATCGATGCCTGGTTCACATGCTCAGAGGACCGCAATCAAATGTCATTATTTGTGAGGTTCTACTTGACTTCACATGCCCGGCGCAGAAAAGGCTTTATCGATCCCTTCACGTGGAGGAGAAGGGCAATCGCAGAGCCTGACTGGAATAACCCCTTTGGCATTTCGAGTTAGAACAATAGCGGCTGCTGGCAGCCTCTAAAGCCACAGGAGCGCTCGAGGAATCCCACTGCACAAAGGTTGATGTTATCAGCCCCACTCCCACAACCAAAGGGCGTTTTCCACGTTTTTTTCCTTTATTATTCCCACACACACACTTCTTGCATCAGTGCTCCTGGGAGGTACAAGGGCTGCTCTGTGCTGGATATTCTTGGTGGCAGGCAGAGAAAAGGAAATTTCCTTTCTCCTGCTACCTCCCATTCCTGCCTCTCCTACTACATTAGGGAATTCCTGAGGACTTGCTGCCTGCTCTGGTAAATTTATAGAAAACACCCATTTTTTACCCTTTCCGACCCCTACTTTCAAAACCCCCCAGGATTTTACAGGTAACTGCCAGTAAAAGTCCTGTGTGTTTTCACTGTCCAAGAGGGATCTCCTCAGGTTTATCCTCAGTTCTCCCTTTGCTCCTGCACACGTGGCTATTTTTGTCACTGTTGATTTTTGCTACAAGGAAGAAAAGGTGAACAACAATGGCAAAGCTTGATATCCAGCAGTCCTAGAGCACCAGGGACTCAGCCTGTGTGCAGGAGGGAGATTTTTCTGCCTCTATCAAACTGCTTAAAAATACAAACACATTTTTCAAGTCAGGCTTCCTTTCATCTCTCCCTCTGTCCCATTTATCACCTCTTGAATGTCAGAGATGTCAAATTATGTAAACATGAGCCACCTATATAGATGGAAGGCAGGTAAACAGCTCCAAATAGGCATCCTGTGCAATCCTCAGAGAAAATGTCCCACAAAATGCTTACTCCCACCTGATTCTGTAGAGTGAGCCTTCCCTCTGCTTTCAAGAGACCACCCCCTCAAGAATAAAGAAATCCAGTTAATCCAGCAGAAAAGGCAGCATCAAGGTATCCTCCAGCACTGAGAGAGACTACAAGACTTCCTGACAGGAGTCAGACTAGGGGAAAAAAAAAATGGCTTGAGGGTTAAAAAATAAACAAACAAAACCTGGGAAGAACAGAACAGCACAATTCATCTGTGTGTCAGATGACAAGCCCTAATCCCAGGCCATAAGGCAGAGGATGCAGACCAGTAAGGGCATGTTGCTGTCATGGGACTGGAGGATGACTGTAAACCTGTGTGCTGCCTGCATGGGATGTTTCCAGAGTAAATATTCCGAGTGCCAGATGGAGAGGAGCCTTCAGAGCCCTGTTCTGCTTTGCTAGGCTGTGCTTTCTGCAGGCTGCGTCTCCCTGGTACATTTTTATTTGTGTGCACATCCTTTATTGCTGAACTAACTCACACCCCAGTCAAACACAGCTTTCCAGGTGAGGGGCCACATCCTCCCTCACCATCCTGGTCATCCCAAACACACCCAGGACAGGCAGCAGCTCCCCGTTTTCCAGTATCAGCATGAAAATGGGGTTCTGGCTGCTTTAATGGGATAAGCCCATCAGAAAGTCCAACAGAAGTGTGGGTTAAACCCAGGGCTAGTTTTCTGTGTCAGAGATTGTCCACACAGTCAACTACCAAGGGAATTCTGAAAGTGAAAGGAGAGCTGGCTAAACCCTGTCTGTCAAAATCATGAAATATTCACCTGCCCATAAAACAAACCTCTTCAAAATGTGCAGGCAGCTGTTTTGCCACATCTGGCCAACTTCAGCTCTCTTTCCAACGGATGACAGGAAAACCACATATTCCAGGTCTGAGTGGGGACCTTCACACAGAGAGTTCCATCTCTGGAAGTCTCCCTGGATTCACAATGAGGAAAGACCTCTAAAGATCATACAATTAACAAATCCTCATTAGCTGGAGTTCTACTGGGATGGCAAATCAACCTTATTGAACAAACAGGCCAACAGTCAGAATTCCAAGTGCCACAGATGTGCATGGATTTATAGCTGTTTTTCAAATGGAATTAGCAAACAAAGTGGCCTTTTTGATTCCAGAGTCCAATATCAACACAGCTGGGAAGCCCAGGCACTGAAAGAGGGAACTGTGTTGTAAGGTGAGCTTAAAAACTCCTCCAGCAGGGCTGGGAACTGTGGAACTGCTCTGCATTCTGATTTATTTCTATTTTTAAACTTGCGAGGTTTGTAATTAATGGCTCGAGGACATGAGGAGAATTGGAACAAATCTCAGCCTCAGCTTCCTCTGCATGTTGTTAATGGCTGCTCTGGCCACTAATGTGCTCCAATTTTCCCCACATCAAGCTCATGTGATCCAAGCTGCAGGAAAGAGAGTGGATTTGTAATCGTCTCTCTGATGTACAGGATAATTGCTGACTTTTATCAGACAGCAGTTAAACAAAGACTTGGAAAGAAATAAATATTCCTTAATTGCAGCACTGCCACTGCTCACAGTGGGAGAGCCTCTGGAAGGAGTAGCTGGTCCCCATTATCACTGTTCCACACTCAGACATGTAGGATTGAGTTGAGTTCCATGTAGGGGTTAATTTATTTCCCAACTGGGGCTGGAAGTGTGGGTATGTGCTTTTATCACCGCGGAGAGCAAGAATTCCTGTGGGAATTTGCCACGCTCCTGGCAAGAGCAGGAGGCCCCCCCTGCACCCAAACAGACAGAGGAGCTCCCAGTTCCTCCCAGCCAGGGAAAACCCTCCACGGGTGATAAACAGGTTTTACTCGCACACAACACAAATGAATGATCTCATTTTATCTATGTGGAATTAGCACCGAGACAGAGCATAAAACACATTTCTAGAGCCAACTTTCCTTTCCTCCTTGCTCCCTGTGAAACAAGCTTTGACTCCTGAAGCACTGCAGTCTGAAGAAAGACAAACACACACATTTACAGCCCTGAATGGAAATGACTCCCTTGGAGCTGAGCTTCCTTCTACCCCCAGGACATCCCAATGAAAGAATCCCTGCACTTTTATATCCACAAATGTCACCAGCACTTAGTTCTGCACCTGTGATGCCTTGAGGACCTTCCATAAGTTCAAAAAAAAA
>WAAG01079805.1:11858-31160 GCA_013390105.1 Tichodroma muraria
AAAAAAAAGCATAAGAAAAAATCATGCAAACAATCCCTCCCCAAGCCCAGGCTGCTGTCAGGACTGCTGAGAGCTGGGCCTGAATGCTCCGAGCTCCTGTCTGAAGGCATCTGCAGCAAGGCACACGTGTGAAGCTGCCACTCAGCAAATGCCCCAGAGTTTAGAGCCAAGAAAGACACAAAAAGAAAAGGAAATAATAGTGCTTAACATCTATCTGTGAGGAGATCAGCCAGGAAATAAATAAAATGTTGTACATAGCGTGATGTGGGCTCACAAAAGTGCTGATAACAGATTAAACACATTTATTTTACTGTTTGCAACCACTGTTGTATTTTCCACCGTGCATTTCCTAGAGTTTTCCATTTTAAACAATCACAAACCCAACAAACTCATCCCAGGTCCATTGCAATAGTTCAAAATAGGTGTTTTGTCCCAGGAATCGTGAGACTCGTGGTCAGTGTGGCATCAGGCTCCAGACTTTCGCAGCATCATGGAATATCCCAAGTTGGAAGGGACCCACAAGGATCAGGGAGTCCAATCACAGGTGAGCATCTAAAAGCTCAGAATTCAGCAGGGAAGGTTTAATACTAAAGGGGATTAAAGGGAGCATTCCTCAGAACAACTTGGAATTTGCTCGTTTTCCTCTCTTCGTCCCTGATTTCAGGAGAGGGAGGGTCCAGTCCCTTCAGTTTTTTAGGATCACAAAATTATTTAGGTTAGAATATCCTCTATGATCATTGAGTCCAATTGATCCCCCAGCACTGCCAAGGCCACCACTGACCCATGTCCCCAAGTGCCACATCCACATGGCTGGGACTCCACCACCTCCCTGGGCAGCTGTGCCAGGGCTGGACAGCCCTTTTGGGGCAGAAATATTCCTGATCTCCATCAGAAACCTGTGCAGTGGCTCTGGTAGCTCTGAGGAGACTGAGGCATGGTGACATCCCCAGTTTAAAGGGTGTCTGTCCCCAGGATCCCAGACAGGTCCCTGTGCCATTACCTTGCCATGCTCCTCCCAGGAGTTGCTCCAGGTCCAGTAGTGAGCTTTGTAAAGCCCAGCTCTCACTGCCATCAGCTCGTTGCCACGATAATAGAAAATGGGCCTGGAAGGAGAGCAGAGCTGCATGAGAAACACCAACAGCCCGGGCCCAGCCTCCTGATAAGGGCCACAAACCCCTTAATGGCATCCCACTTCCCATGTGGATATCAGGCAGGAACAGGCTGCCTCCTAATAGTCTCCTCTGCAAGGTTTTCAATTAACATTTCTTAAAGTGTTCATCAAGTTGAGAGCTCACACGGTGCAAGAATGAAACATTATCCAGCTTGGCTGCCAGCGATTGTTAATCCTTGAACTCTCAGCCCCTGGGATTTCCTCTGGAGCGTGGCGGTTTCAACGTCAAACGGCTCTCAAGTGCCTGGCTCGGAGGGAAAAGTGGGATTCAAGGGCTCTGGGATGCTCAGGCTGCTCTTCCCAGCTCCACAGCTCTGCCATCGAGCTGGCAGTGTCACACGGGCAGGGTGGCCGGGAGGACACCAGATGCCGGCGTGTTCTGGATGACATCTCTGAGAAACTCCACATGGAAAAACCTGGCAGCCAGACACGCTGTGTTTTTAATTCCTCTCCATTTTTTTCTCCCCCAAACCTCACTTTGCAGCATGTAAACACGCTGCTAAAGCTGCATTTGTTCCCAGAGGTTTCCCTAATTAATAATTCATCCAGGAAATGCATCTCACTCGCTGCATCTGTGCTGTTCCCTGGGCATCCCAGCAACGTTCCTGTTGGTTTTCCCAACAAAACACCCCTGTTTTTTTTTGAGGGAACAGCCCAAAATTTTACTGGAAGGGACTATCTGCAGGAGAGGGGATTGATTTGTTGGTGCAGCTCCTCTCTCCAGCTCTTTTGGGCTGCTGACAGGACACCAGGGTGGAGCTGTTTGTCACTGTCAGGGGAACTTTTGTCTTTTCTTCTCAGATGCCACTCCAAAAATGACTCACTCTGGTGACACCACCTGGAAAAACCTGTCCCTAAATGCAAGGTGAAATTTAAATATCCCTGAGTATCCCTCAAAGCTCTTTTAACCTCCCAGTAACAATGAGCCCCCCTCCTTTGTCACCAAGAGCTGCCACCAGGAACAAAGGGGAAACAACTCTGTCACCAGGAACAAAGGGAAAAACAACTTGGTCCCCAGGAAAAAGGGGAAGCTGCTCCCAGAAATGCCCATTCCTGCATCCTTAACACACCAGGAAGTGAAATAAAGGCAGCAAGAGGGACCTGCCAAAGTGCAGCAGCTGATCTAAACCAGTGCCATCAACAAAACCTCCCAAAAATATTCCCCACAGCACTCCAGTCTCCTTTTCCTTGCCATCAACAGCCAATATTTGACCAGTTATTATGTGCACCCCTGACTGAAGGTTTTAGATTTTTCCTTTTAAAAATATACTTTTTCTATTTCGAAGGGGGATCCAGCTTGTACTCAATATTCTGATATAAATGATTCCTTTTTCCCCCCTTTCACTTTTTCCTTTTTAAACTCAAAAGAACACAACAACTGCACCTCCTGGAAAGTTTTTGAGGGGCTGTGAAAACTTTGTCCTGGTCATGTCTGGGGGGGAAAAAAAAGGAAGGAAAAAAAGAAGGAAAAAAACCACAATGTGCTTTGAGTGACTGTTATTGTAACACAAACAAGGGGGTGGTGACTGCACTTGAAATTCCCTTTTAAAACGACAAAGAAACTTCCCAAACTTCCAGAAGACGGGCCAGGCTGCGTTTGAGGAACCTGCAAGGCTCCTGTCAGGTAACACTCAGGTTTGCTCCTTGCTTAACAGGCACAAAAGGAATTTCACAGCACAAAGGCTCTCATCCAACAAGGAAAAGAGCTCCAGAAATGTTTTCCATGCGTAAGTTTCTTTGCTATTTCCCAAAGAATATGATCGTAGTCAGATTTCCCAGGCTGCCAAATTCCTCACCAAAATCCCAACTCCAAGCCTTCTCTTGACCTCTGACACTCCCAATAAAATATCTGCTGGCAGGATTTGCTGTCAGATCTTGGTGCCTGTGCCCAAGAGCTGACAGCACATAAAGATTCCAGGTCTTTCACCCAAATCAATCCCTGCAGAAGCACTCCCAGACCCAGGACCTTGGGAAGAGGATTTTCCTGGTGTTTCCAGGTCCTCTGCAGCAGCACAGCCTTTACCTCCCAGCTCTGCAGCAGGACAAGGACCCAGCACACTCTGGGCAGCTTTTGCAGTGATAAATAATGGATTCTCCCCCAGCCAGGCTCCAGTTCTCAGGCTTTTATCTCCCCTCCTGCCATATGTTGTTCCAGGGATCCCTGCTAACCCTGTGACATTTTCATCTGTCCCCAGACTCCACTGTATGGCAACATGCCACACGTCAGGAATTCCCACCTCGGCTTGTTCCAGCGGAGCAGGAGCACAGTGGGAACTCTGCTGCTGCATCCATTCAGATTAAATGAAATATTAGCACATTAAATACTTGGGAGCTGGTGTTAAAAAAACCCAGCCCCAAATCTGGCATCCCTTCAGCCAGGAGCAGGGCTGGCAGCTCTGGGATAATCACTGACCTGTCAATTAGCTTGCCCTGCAGGATGACAGGTAAAAGGTCGATGCCATCAATCTGTCTGTCTCTGGGAGGCTCCAGACCCGCCAGGGAGAGGCTGGTGCTGAACAGATCCATCACACTGCCCAGCTGATGGCTGACCTGCAACAAAAAAAATCAACAGAAACACATTTGCAAAGAGCCCTTCAGGAAAATCTATATGGAAACAGGTTCCCTCCAAAGCTCCCTGAAAACCTCTCCCTTTACACTGCTGCAGTCACCGGCAAACTCCTCTGAAAACAATAAAGCAAAGGGAACAATCCCTATTTCTCCACTTCCAGGGAGAATTTGCATTTTGATTCTTTTTTTTTTTTCCATTTTCCTCTCTCTCTCTCCTCCCTCCTGTGTATCCCTTTTCCAGGAGTGTGTTGTTGCAGGGCTCAACTTAATTTAGCAAATTCCAGCTCATTTGTGGGTTGAAAAATCAGCACTTACACCAAGGGGAAAAAAAAGTCCTTGATTTATTCCCTTCTCCAGGTCATCTCTAGAGTCCAGAATACCCTGAGAGAGTTCCCAGAAAGGGATGGATGGATAATAACAAAAAGAGCCTGATGACTTCATCTGCAAACCATTTCCAACAATTCAAGAACTGTAAAGTTGTGGTATTTTTAGTCCATATTTTAATAAGGGAGAAAAACATCTGGGTTTGGCTTCAATGGAGATGTGCAAGGGTTTTTTTTTTCCCCTTTTTCCTTACTTGGAAGCCATATTCATCTCTCTGCTCTTAATTATTTATATTTTAAAACCCTACAGAAAGTCTGTTCTGCCTGATTCTTTCTGAGTCTTTGCTCCCTCTCCGATTGCAGGAGCTGTTGCAGGGTGTTTAATTAGTCACTGACACACTCAGTTAAAGCAGACACTGCCACATCAGGAGCACCAGGATGCACCAGCACAAGATGTGACAGGAAAAGAGGATTTTCAGCCACAGCACTCCTTGGGAAACAAGAAACCATTGGATACAACCCCGCAGCTGTGAGTACCGAAGCACTTTCTGACTAAAATCCAAGCCCAATCCCAACAGAACAATGCTGGGAATATCAAAGACTTTTTAACTCTGATTCCTTCTACTCACAAGCAGACCCCCAGCCTCTAAGCTGACACAAATTATTTAAATGCAACAAATGATGACATGATAAACGAATTTTTTGTGAGATGCTGGCTCAAAAATAAAGGAAAAATAGCATTTTTCCTGGGATACTAAACCTTGTATTAAGAGGCTGGGCTGAACAAAGTGAACACAAAGGAAGAATTAAGAAATTAAATAAAAAAAAGAACTGGAGAAAGCAACATGCAGGGGCCTAATTACAAGTTTAACATTACAATATCGCATTACTTGATTACAGTCATTTCAATTTTTAATGGCTTTCATTCATCAGGAGGTGTTGGCAGGAACACATCTTATTAAAGCTGCATGCAAGAATCCTGCCACAATTCCTTGGGAGGAAACAAAGTGCAAAGCTTGAAGCACAAGAGGAAACCTGGCTGTGGAAATCCTTGGGAAAGCAGCTGGATCAGCTGAGCAAGACCAACAGGTCCTGGGCGCTGAGTTCAGGATTTATCCATGGCCACTGCCTGGGAAAGGTCCTGCTCAGCCTGGCCTCGGGGACAGGGACAAAGGGAGACATTTCCCAGAGAAGCTGTGGCTGCCCCAGCTCTGGAAGTGCTCAAGGCCAGCTTGGATGGGATTTGAGAACATTTATTCCTTATTTTAGTGCAGCCTTTTCCTCTCCTTAAAATGATTTTAATCACCCAGTGCCCCCCAGCTCCCGCAGGGCCGTCCCAGAGCACAGGGCACAGGATGGTGTCCAGGCAGTTCTGGGGTGTCCCCTGAGGGAACTCCACACCCCCTCTGGGCAGGAGGAAAGGAGCTCTGCCTCATGTCCAGGTGGAACTCCCTGGCACCAGCTCCTGCCCATCCCTCCTGTGCCATGGCCGGGCCCTGGGAGCAGAGCCTGGGCCCTGCTCTGCCCCTCCCTGCACGAGGACATGGCTGAGAGCCCTGTGAGCCCTGTCCCTGCACGAGGACATGGCTGAGGGCCCTGTGAGCCCTGTCCCTGCACGAGGACATGGCTGAGAGCCCTGTGAGCCCTGTCCCTGCATGAGGACATGGCTGAGGGCCCTGTGAGCCCTGTCCCTGCATGAGGACATGGCTGAGGGCCCTGTGAGCCCTGTCCCTCCATGAGGACATGGCTGAGGGCCCTGTGAGCCCTGTCCCTGCACGAGGACATGGCTGAGAGCCCTGTGAGCCCTGTCCCTGTACAAGGACATGGCTGAGGGCCCTGTGAGCCCTGTCCCTCCATGAGGACATGGCTGAGGGCCCTGTGAGCCCTGTCCCTGTACAAGGACATGGCTGAGAGCCCTGTGAGCCCTGTCCCTGTACAAGGACATGGCTGAGGGCCCTGTGAGCCCTGTCCCTCCATGAGGACATGGCTGAGAGCCCTGTGAGCCCTGTCCCTGTACAAGGACATGGCTGAGGGCCCTGTGAGCCCTGTCCCTCCATGAGGACATGGCTGAGGGCCCTGTGAGCCCTGTCCCTGCACGAGGACATGGCTGAGAGCCCTGTGAGCCCTGTCCCTGCACGAGGACATGGCTGAGAGCCCTGTGAGCCCTCATCCCCCAGGCTGGGCAGCCACAGCTCCCCAGGGCAGAAGGTCAGGCCAGGAGCAGCTCCCAGCCCCTCCTGGGCTCCTCCCTGGGCTCATTCCCACCTGCAGAGCTCCAGCAGGAGCAGCTGAGACCCCTCCTGCTCCCCCACCCAGCCCAGGAGCCAGCCCCTGGCTGAGCCCTTTTGTAATCAGAGGTCTCACAATTCCCACACCTAATCCAAAAGTCACTTTTCCTGTTGTGGCTCCGTCCCAGCGCCTCAATCTTTTGATAAGAGGCAATCGCTGACCCCGGGCTCGTGCCTTTAATGTCACCTCATTTATCCAGAGCGTGGGGACAATCCTGGGGGGCCACCACGCTCCCCTTGTCCTGGCCCTTATTAACCAGCACCAGATGTAGATGACTCTCTTTAATCATCCAATTACGTTTCTGGTCTCAGACAACATTTTTGCCGTGAAGCAGAGAAAACTTCTTAAGGAAATTAAATGCCCATGCCACAGCCACTTGGATTTATCTGTGCTCTGCAGCACCACACTGAAGAAGGAAAAAGGGGAAAAAAAAAAAAAAAAAGGTTAATATTTCTATAAAACTTTGAAGTATTTTCAGAGAAAAAATAAAAAAATTACCATTTTTCTCCTGTCAACAGGGCTCTTTCATTCTAGTTGCCTTTCCCTTTTATTTATTTCATTTTTTTTTTCAAGAAAAGAAAAAGGAAAATCCAGAGAGGGCAACAGCCCAGAGAAAATAAATAACATATAAATGGAGGGAGATCAGATATTGCTGTATCAGTGAGGAACAGCCGGTATTACGCACGTAAAGACGGATTTTTTTCCCCCTCCTTCCCCCCCTCCTTTTTAATAAACTCTCAGTATCCACACGTCGTCTTTAAGAAAATGAAATCCTTTTGCTGTGGGCCACGGCGCTGGAAGAAATAGTCCCCAGTGCTGTTATCAGTGCTTTCAAGCTTTAACTCTGAATCAAAGGCGACAATTAATAAAGTCGCCCCCGCCAGGAATGGAAAGGAGGAAAGCTAAATATTTGAAACTGGGTGAACAAATGTCAGGGTGTTTTTAAATAAAATCCTTTTACAATTATCACAGCGAGCAGACCTGATATCCCTGTCTAATTCAATTTCAATTTGCGCCCCATGGGAGATAGGGAAGAAAAGGTTGCAATGCTGTCTTTGGGTTGATATGTTCTTTTCTCCTTCAGGAAGCAGGCACGAGAGAGGAAGGGGAGGAGGGCGAGGGGAGAGAGGAGGAGGATTCAAATACCAATAGAATATGATTTTTTTTTTTCCAGCTGGATCCTTCCAGAAGGCAGATGTGATGTGGGGAATGTTGAAACGCTGATTTGTTGTGAATTCACCTGGAAAACGGAGCCGAGGAGGGAAGTGCAGCGAGGCTGTTTGTGTGGGAATAAATATTCCTGGTAGGGGAGCAGAACTCAGTGAGTGTTGATGCCAAGAGCAACACACACTCCTGAGGCATCTTTCCCCTCCGAAAACCTGCAAACCAGCCAACTGCACCAATTATCCCGAGCTCCACAGAGAGCCTGGCAGGTGCTCACACCCTGTCCCCTCACTCCTTGTGTTCAGATCGAGGTGCTGCTTTATTCCAGCACATGAACGTGCTCTTTAATAAAAACAACCCCCCCCAGCCTTTATGTATCAATAAAATTATTAACAAACTGCCAGGTAGAATCATGGAATGGTTTGGGTTGGAAGGGATCTGAAAGCTGAACCAGTTCCACCCCTGCCATGCCAGGGACACCTCCCACTAGCCCAGTGCTCCAAGCCCCGTCCTTGGACACTTCCAGGGATCCAGGGGCACCTGATCCACAGCTTTTCTGGTTTTGTGCCAGGGCCTGCCCACCCTCCCAGGGAGGAATTCCTTCCCAATATCCCATCTAACCCTTCCCTCTGGCAGTGGGAGGCCATTCCCCCTTGTCCTGGCACTATCTGCCCATATAAAAAGTCCCTTTCCCTCCTTTTCCCAAAGCACTGTAAGGCTGCAATGAGGTCTCCCTGGAGCATTCCCATCAGCAGAAGGAACTTTCCACACAATAACTGGATTTCACTGGCCAGAGACACAAACTCTCATTTTTTAGCTGCAGTTGTTCCACCTGAAACAGCTCCTGGCCATTCCCTTGCTCCTCAAATTGAAAGAAACAACCACTGCCCTGGGAGCAAACCCAGCACAGGAAGGATTTGACCCTTCAGCTTTGCGCTGATTTCGAATCTCCCAAGCCTTTGCTTCCTTCAGCTCTTGAAAAGAAGGAGCAACGAAAGCCTTTGCAGCAGCTTTCCCACATTTTACAGCTACTTGGAGCACACAGGACTGGGGCTGAGCAGTTAAAACTCCTCCAGAGGATGGTGAAGCTACAGCAAGGTACAGAAAAAAAAGCCAAAAATGAGTGGTGGACAAGTCTCTCACCTGTGGTCAGGGCTGCTGAGGGAGCAGTGCTGGAGCCTCGAAGGCAAGAACACAAGCAGAAAACACAGGTGAGTTTCTATCAGTTACTGAGCAGCAGCAGCAGATAATGAGGATTTGAAGTTGAGCACGTGCTTAAGGGTGATACTGCCACGGTGGAGGAGGGATTTTGGGTGCATCCCAAAATCTGGGAGCTCCAGGCACAGCTCAGCTGCCCAGCCCACCCTGCACACACAGCTCTGCACAGCAATGCCTCTCCCCAGGAATTCAGGCAGCAGCTCCCAAAAAACTACCTGGGAGAGGGGTCCCAGTCAGGCAGAAAAGAAGCAGGCACAAGGATTTCTCTCTCCTCCTGTTCTTAATTATCCTCAGAGTTACTACAATGGAAAGAATTTTTAAATTTGGGCATTTTCTCGTCCCCATTTATAATGCATGTTTACTTTTAGCACATTATTTAGTTTGGACCCAGCAAACAAAACACTCAGCTGCAGTTTCATGTTCTCCTTTGCTAGCCCAGGGCTGTTGTACTTGGCTTGCAAAGGCTTTATGGAAATGTTTAAATTTAAACAAAAAGACTGTTTTCATTTCAAATTAGAAAAATAATAAACCATCCTTGATAGGTTTGGTGAACTCTCGAAAAATAATGAAACCAAACCACCCTCCTGCCCTCAGCTGCAGATCTGAGCTGCCTCATGGTCCCTCCTAAATGTAAATGATAAATTATCATTAGCCTGCCTCAATTAAACCACCCCAATGGAATGCAACTTCCACAAATGTTTTATTTATGACCAGTTTGCAGGCTGGAGCACGGTGCCCAGTTAATGAAGGATCACTTTCTGCAGGGCTCAGAGATGCTCACCAGGGGGAGGGGGCTGTGCTGTCCCTGTGATCCTGCAGCAGGATTGATTGCATCCTTCTGTAATGAGAGCTGGGACAAGGGGGGCTGGCAGTGCCACCAGGGGGTTATTTTGAAGTGATCATATCTGCATTTGTGTACAGGCAGCACAGAGCAATAATGTGGTGTCTAAACCTCCCTGAGTGGAACTTTCATCAAGCACCAAAGTGAGAAATGTGAGGGTCGAACCACTCGGTACCTCAGGGCATGGAGAGCGTGGGGAACAAATTCCTGCTCTTGACACTCCAATTTGTTCAAACACATGAGAAATATCGAGGTGCAAAAGAGTGAAGGGTTTAAAAAGAGCAAGAAGACAAGAGCAGACCCCGGGTGCTCCCAGCAAAGTTGAGCACAGACCCTCTAAATGCAAATCTGCACTAAAACAGCACCGTTGTCTGGGGCAGCAGCAGCTCCTGATTCACACTAACACCTGGACTTGGGGCACGGTGAAAGGGTGAAGCAAAGCCCCCTGAGCCCAGCAAGGAGCTCTCCGCTCCCTGCAGTCCCCCCAGGGCTGCTGAGAAGTGCCCAAGGCCCAGACTCACCCCTCCGGCAGGGATGTGGCCGGGCCACCAGGCGATCGCCGGCTCCCTCATGCCGCCCTCGAAGGTGGTTTGCTTGCCACACAGGAAAGGCCCATTGCTTCCTCCTAGGGACACAAAAGAAGCCTGAAACCCCACCAAACACCAGCATCTCAAAAGGACACTGTCACCCAGGCTGGTTTGAAATGAATTCTCGTTTCTGCACGGATGCTTCTTCCAAGAACACGGCCAGAGTTGGGATTTTTGTCATTATTCCCTTGTTTGTTGGGTTGTGGTTTTGGTTTTTTTCAATAGCCATTTGTGATGAAAGTTTAGGAGCGTCTTTTCAGCACAGGGGGAAAGTGACAGTTAAATACACCTTGCTATCAGCAACCAAATTAAAAACAACCCCCAAACAAACAGGAAATGCCTCACTGGTGTTTTCCTTCCCTCTAAGGGTGTTAACCGCTGTCTGTAACCAAACGAAATCTGACACTTTCAGGCAGAAACAGAATTTTTTCATAACGATTTTAAATTTTATAGTACCAGAACAATATTAGATGAAGGTATAAGACTGAGAAAAATAATCCTGCATTCCCTGAATGACCACTCTCAGAAATGGCCAGGGCTTTGCAGGAATATCTGGAGTTTTAACCCAGTCTTGGAGCTCAGCTAGCCAAGGAGCAACCAGGGAGGTCTCGTAACTGATTCCAGGTCACACAAAGTCAAAGCCAGTGGCTGAGCTGAAATCAGAACTCAGGTTACTCCCTGCTCTGTGGTTCAACCACAAGCCAAGCCTGGCTCCAAAGAGAAAAGAGCAGGTTCTAAAATCAATTTGCAGTAATTTGTTTCAGAGAAACCCTCACTTAAACAAAAGAAAATTTGTTAGGTAACAAAAATCGTTCCTCTTCTTGATATTTTTCATGAGAGCTAAAGAATGAGGGACTCTTGAACTCTCTCTAATTGCCCAGAAGGCTTAAATATGCATTAGGCAGATGGAGAGTAAACACCCTGCTAAGTTACTGAGCCTGGTTCTCAATAAATTACAGAATATTCCCTCCCTGACATTGCAAATACACACAGGTAACAGCAACACTGGGGTAGGAAAAATTCCATTTGGCCAAGGACACCTCCTCCAACAGTGACCAGAAGCACTGCACATAAATTATTCCAAACATAAATACTCTTGTCTTTTGAGGCTTCTCCTAACTCATAACACAGACCCCACACAGGGCTTTTTTCTCCTCAGAGAGAGAGATTTAAGCCTTGATTTCCCAAGGCCAGGTTTGTTCAGCTGAGCCTCACCTTGTCTGGGAGCTGAAATGAGAGCAGCCCCGTTATCAGAGGTGAAAAACACAAAGGTGTTCTCACTGATCCCCAGCTGCTGCAGGTGCTTCAGGATTCTCCCGACGCTGTCATCGATTTCCCGCACAGCATCCCCATACCTGAGGCAAAAGGAGATGCAAAACACTCAAAACAGCAAAAAAAGGGTCAGCACAACGTGCTCAGTGGATTTAATTTGCACCTGTGCTGCAGAAATCCTTCTCATGCATCAGGTTTTCTGCAAACTTTTGTGTCTCTGGCCTGCAGAGAGCAGCCCCTCTGGGGTATCGAGGGTCAGGGTTTGCTCAGGTGGGAGCCATTCTTGGACAGAGAAATTCAGCCATAAAATTCACAAACAGAGGCAAACCCACCCTGCCACAGACTGGGAGGTAATAACATGGCTTTCCTTATGGTTAGAAACTCTTTGAAACAACACTCTCAGTGCTTACAGAACTCTCTGCCTCCTCCAAACTGCATTTTTAGGAGTGCTTTCCTATTTGCTGGTCTGATTTACAGGCTTTTGAAACAGGCACTAATCATACAAAAGCCTTCTAAAAAATCATCTGTGCCACAGACAGCATTTCACTCCTCACACAACTGGCAAAGGAGCTCAGAGCTCCCCTCCTCCTCCCTCGAGTCACGTGAGCTTCAGTTCAGATTAAAGCCAAATTATGACAGAACAATCCAAGCAAATAATGCATTTCAGCACACACACACTTGAGGAGTGATCCATCCCACTGGATCTACCAACCACTGCTCAGGTTGGCTGGTCCAGCTGCAGGAGGTATTAATTAAAACAACTCCAAAACCAACAACCCCAAAAGCAGAACTTACAGCCCTCTCTGACTCGTGCCCAGGAACTGTTTGGAGGCATAAACAGGAGCGTGGGTAGCATCAATTGCCCAGTATAAAAAGAATGGTTGCTGGCTGGCCTGCTGCTTGCTAATAAAATCCAGAGCTTCCTGTAAACAACAATAAAAATGAATTTATCCTCTGCTGTCAAAATTTNCACCTTGGCTTAGAAGCCAGTACTAAAATAGTACCTGCAGGTAGAGCTGAGTCAAGTTGGCTTCACCTGTCTTCAGATCAATTTTGAAATCTTCATAGTATCTTAAGATAAAAGGAATCAGAGAGGGGAAAAAATCAATCCTAAGGAACAAACATCACAAAAAGGAATTTTTTCCCCTTTTATGGATTTTTTTCCCCTGTGTAAGGAGGTGACAAACAAGTCACAATTAACAGTCAGCAAACTCTCTTCAGATATTAAAAATCTGTCACCATAACTGTTCTTATGGGAGAAAGTGGTGACACAGCTTGATCCAAATTAATGACTTCAAGTTTTGGACAAACCTGAGGGACTGGCCTTTTGCTGTAAGGGGCAAAATGCTTCAAAATCTCACGGTGATTCATAAAGAGCAGGTTGAAATGTGAATAAAATTTCAGAAGTACACAACAACCTACAGTGAGACAGAGAAATGCTGGAAGCAGAACTTGGGCTGCTTTGGAAACATTATTTTAGAGGGCTCTTCAGCCACCAGTAAAGCAGAGAAAGGCCTGGGGAAGTGCTCAGGGGAGTAACAGCAGTGAAATGAGACCAGAGTGAAAAATGAACGGACAAGAAGGGCCCAGACTGCAGACTGGGAGCAGGGAATGGAGTTATGCAAACACACAGAATGTTATTCCAAACAGGAAGAGAAGGAACAAAGAGGTCTTTCAGTACAGAGTGGGAGCAGCTTCCAAGAGTGGAAGCCTTTAGGGTGCCAGGGATGAGCAAACAGCTCTGGGAGGGCAGCTCCACATCCCCTACACCATCCACATGACACTTCCAGGTTGGTCTTGGTGTTGGACCTTTATTAATCACAGACTCACGGAATCCCAGGATGGTCTGGAAGGAACCCTAAAGCCCCTGCAGGTCCGTGATGGCAGCTGGGAGAGCCCGGCCAATGCCAGAGCCAGGCAGGGAGCTGGGTTACCTGCCAATCATCTCCCAGTCCCGGTACACGGGGATGTTGGGGCGCTCTCTGCTGTCGTAGGGCCCAAAGTGGCAGTTTGGGGACCCGAACCACTCATCAAAGCCGTGCCTCAGGGGGTGGAACTGGGGCCGGTGCCCCAAGTGCCTGGGGACAAAAGCAACAGCTCCAGTTAAAATTCTGCAAAGAAGCAAAACCTCAGCTCATCAGAACAGCATGCAAGAACACAGTCACTGCCTAAGAAATCAAAACTCCAAGCATTTCAATCACATGAATGACTCCAGAGCAGTGTCTTGAGCTCTCTCACACTTGTTGCAAGCACAGCCATGCAGACTCACCCCAGTGCTCACTTATATTCCATTTTATTTACTCTCCAATCACTGTTTGCCATTTTTTCCTTCCACTGGTGTCTTCTCCCATGCTGTCTGATGATCAGCACTGATGGACTACACTGCCCCAAACCACTGCAGAGATGCACATGAAGTTTTACTTAAGGATTCTGATCTATGACAAGTCCCTTCTATCCCACTGAGCTGTGAAAACACAAGGCAGAGCTCATGAAATGCACCATTCCAACCTCACCCCCTTTATGGAGCATTCACGCTGCCAAAATGGTACAAAGAGACCTGGATGGAAACGAAATGAGGTTTTTGTGTGCACATATGGACATAAAACACGTTTAGCTACTCCTGATGACAGCTCCTCCCTACTGTGCAGCTTGAAAATCCTCCACCCTTAACTTCCAGATGAAGCTCCTCTCTCATCTCCAGCTTCTCTACTGCAAATTCTCCATTTCCTGCACGTATAGCACCCTGAAGACAGAGAACCCCCATCCTCTCTGTCTCTAAAGGGGATCTTGGTGGCCCAGTGTTTATTCAATCATTCCATCTTCACCTCACAAGCCTGCATCTGCCCCTGTCCACTTTGTGCCACCCCCTCTGCATCTTCTAAACATAAAATGCATTCCCAGGATTAAAATGATCCTTGGAGTTACTCTGAGCTGTTCCAAAGTGAGTTATTGCAGAAATAATCCTAATTTCAGCTACAATTACAACTTGATGACGTAACTGCCACTGCAGGTCTGACGCGCAGGATCCCACCCTTTCCCCATTTGTAGCTGTGGGAACACAAAGTTATTCCTGGCTGCTTCTGCAAGGGGAGATGGAAAAGCATCCTATTCTAAGAAAGCCCTAAAAGAACTTACAGAGACATTGAACAACGACTGAGATCCGGATCAGTCTCTGCATCCTACAGCACAAAAAACTGAGATTTAATGAAACACAACTAATTCCACACTGGCCATGGAAAATACTTGCCTTGCAAACTTATAATTAAACCATGGAATTTACTGTCACAGGACACCCCGAAAAGCTTTTAGAAGGGATGATGAAACAATAAGAAAATTTTCTGCTGGAAAACCTCTGTGAGGCCTTTCTCATCCTGGAAAGGATGAGATTCCAGTTTTACCTCGCATTTCTTTACACCTTTCCAAGGAGCAGGGATCACTCCCAGCCCTGGCCAGGAGAAGTTTCTGGATGCACAATAATGCCCTGCACATTCCCACCTAGTCCTATTCCTGCTAACAGCTGCAGGTCCTTCCAGATTTGCCTTTTTTCCCAAAGAACCAGCACCAATCTGCATTTGCCTTGTTTATTCCTCTTCCCTAGGTGTATGAATTTCCATTTATTAGCAGTGAACTGTAGCTGACTGCACCCAGCCCACTGAGCTGGGCCACTCTCCTGCTTGGATTTGTGCTGATAAATAATTCACTGTCTTAGGGTGCTTTGCTTTCTTCCCAATTCCAGCAGGTGAATCCGTCCACAATTCAAACTCACCCTTCTCTAACTTATTCATAAAACTAATAAAGAAATTTCTGTTACTTTCCACAGGAATTCAGTTTATTAATAAAACCCCAACATATAGCAAGAGCCAAAGATTAAAACCATGTAGGTGCTCAAGGCAAATTCCAACAAATATCCCAGTGTTTTCTGATTAAATAAGTGGTGTGAGGTGTGGATAAAACCACAGAGTTGAGGTATTTATAAATACACACATAAAACCCCATCAACTCTTTGTATGAAGATATATGTAAGCACTTGTAATGGGAACACTCAGGAACTGATCCCAGCAGGGGCAAGATCCATCACACTTTCCAAAGTTGGACATCTGAACTTCAAAACATGTTGGTTTTTTCCTGTAATTCTGTGTTTTTTGCCGCTCCTTCCCAACACACAGAGAATAAAATCTCAAAGCAAGAGATCTCCAAATAAATTTACCATTTGCCAATGATCTTATTGGTGTAACCAGCTTTCTTCAGGAGCTCTGGAAGCAGTAATTCGGAATCTGGGATTCCTCCTACTATATCCTGTGGTGTGTATGCTGTGGAAAACAAATCAAAAACACCTTCCTGACTCTTCAAAATATTACAGCTAACAGCTCATGCACAGGATCAGAAATAGCAATTTGTTTGGAGTCCCAGCAATGCCATTCCTTGGAAGCCCTCCCATGGGACGGAGAGAATAAACTGATCCAGGGAGACCAAAGGGAGATTTCCACCCACTTGTGCATGAGGGCAAATAATAAAGGGAGCTGCCACCCCAGAGTGGAGGTGAGATCCTTGACAGGGAGATGTCATAGAAAATCAGGTGCTTTAGGGGTGGTAAATGTTGTAATGTTTGTATGTACAACTTTTTATGTTGTAAATTTGCTTCGTTTTCTAAAACGAAGGCAGCTTTTTCCTAACTCAACCAACAAAGCTGCTCAGACTGCAAGAGCTGATTTATTACAGGTTGGACTTGATGTTCCCAAAGGTCCTTTCCAACCTAATTCATTCTGTGATTCTGAAAGAAACAAAGAGCCTCTCTGAGCCCCTGAGGCTCTCAGGTGTGACTCTGCCCTGGGAAACAAGCCCTGGCTGCTGATTCCTGCCCAGCCATGTCCCAGCACGTGGCATTTGTCACTCTGGGACCCAAATCAACCCAGGGATCTTCCCTGGAAGCACCACAGGCACTTGGAGGGATGGAAAACTGCTCTAAAACAGGGTAGAAATCTGCCTGCTGAATAAACCTGTTCTCCCCTCTGGGTATTAACACCCCCACCTGATTTTCCTTCACCAGACCCCAATTCTCCTGCCCAGAGGAAACATTTCTCAGCCAGCAGAAACAAATGGGATCAAGCAGCCTGGTTTATCCTCTTAATTTGAGGAGGTTTTCTGCTTGATGAGGAGCAAGCAATAAAATTCACACTTATTACCAGCACTTAGCAGGGTTTGGTGGCACTCTGGAACATCCATGGGGAAAATCCCCTTTGTCCAAAGGAAACTTCCTACAAGGCACAGAGGGAAATGAGGAGAGGAAGGGAGATCAGGAATGAGGCTCCTACCGTTCCTGGCGTGTCCATTTGTGGTGTAAAAGCCATTCCTGACCGGGAGCCGGCCTGTCAGCAGTGCTGCCCTTGCTGCAAACAACACAAACATTTATTTCTACCCATTCTCTGCTGAATATTCAGATGATTGTAGGAGGACGAGGCCAGCACACTGCCTGGAGTGTGTCAGTGCCCTCTTGTCCCAGGCAGCCACTAAATCACTCACACTCTCCCATGAGCCACGGAGAGAATCAGTTCTGATGCATCAGTTGAGTTATTCCAGCTGAAATTTGGCCCCTTTATTAAATTAGTCACACTGAAGAGTCATTCCTCTGAACAGACAATGGAGCAACCCTCATATCTCAGTTATATATGTACTTATGATGTGTTTAAGAGGAAATCCTAGCACAAACTGATTAGATGCTCAAGGCTAAGCTTTCGAGCTTGACTGAACAAAAATCATGAAATACAAAGAAAGAGCTGTCCAGCTTTGACAATAAAAGTCAAGTCCTGACTGCAGGGAATATTTAAACAGATGTTTAACTCCAAGCATATGCAGTGCCACCACTGGATTAGCAGGATTTCAGCATATTTTAAATGCCTTTCCTGAGCAAGGACATCATCAACACACTGGCAAGTGCTATCCTAAATAACAGCCCAAATAAAAAGCCCCTGTTCTTCATTTTTGCTTCAGTTCTTGGCAGCTAATCAGGTTTGAGGGAAAAAAAGAAAGCAAAAAAAAAAGAAACCACCTCACAGAAAAAAAACAAGGAGAAAAGTATCTGCCTCTTCCAGACCCAAACGTTCCTTTTATCTCTTGTCCCTGTCCCAAGAGTCTTCTAAGACACCAGGGCCAAAAGCAGGACACAAACTGCTGCCTTTCCTTGCATGAAAGTCTCACCAGAGCCAACAGAATCAGACCAAATATGTCCAGAAACAGTTCAGACCCTGCTTTGTTTAACCCAAAATGAGAAAGATGAAAAAAATGAAATAATTTGGGCTGGAATATGGAACTGAAATGGTATAAAAATCCTTTAGCTGGACTGATCACCGAACCAATGCTTCGTACCAACTCAAAACTGTTGGTTTTCCAATCCAAACATAAATAAAAAGGGAGCAAAATGCAAGATCAAAGCAGCAAATCCAATCTCTGGCCTGAGGGCAGCCACTGGTTTGGTCGTTAGTCCATGTCAGAGGCTGGCAAACACCCCAAACTCCTCAGAGGAGGATGTTTCTCATGCTTACACGGTTCAAACTGCAGTTTACTTACAGGGAGAGCAGAGGGGATTGGCAGTATAAAAATCCAGGAAAAGCATCCCTTCTGCAGCCATCTGGTCTAGGTTAGGGGTTTCCTTGGAAGGCTCTCCGAAAGCTCCCAAATCCCCCCAGCCCATCTGTAAAAGGAACACACCAGAAGATGTCAAAGTCCCTTTCCACAACCACATTTTTGGGCCCACATAACACTTCCACTGCGTCCCTTAATTTATAAATTTTTACAGTGCTCATCTCCCTGCTCAGCACTTCACAGATGTGACAAAAATGACTTCTGCCAGCTCTGTGGAGCAGGGAACTCTTACACTTTCCCCTGGTGGGTGGGAAATTGAGGCACACACGGGATTAAATGACTTATTAACAGGTATTAAAGCACTTGGAAGAAGCCCAGTGCCTTCACTCTTACTCAGAGGCCTGAGGCACACCCAGAGCAAGGAGGAAGAGGAAGTTACACGTGATTTACTCAGGGCTGTGCAGCTGCCACGTCTGAGCCTTCAGTCCCTGCCCTGCTGTCTGTGCTGGAGCCCAGGATCCCACCTCAGCCTCTGGATCTATCCCTCTGCAGGACTGGAAACACAAGCAAAAGGCCTGAACTCAAAAGCAGCACTGCAGGAAAAGCAAGGAAGTGTTTTAAAAGCCAGAGGGATCTGCCAGGGGCATCTCAAGTCACTGTGCTTATCTGCAGGACTGTGGTTTCACCCCGTTCTTCCTCCTAATTCCGAGGGGTCACACGCCAGGAGAACCCTAAAATTCCCATCAGGGTGTCTGTGTTTGCTGCTGAGAACCAGTCCTGGGAAAAGCACAGCTGCAGGCAGAAGGTTCTAGAAGGGAGCTGCTTAATGAGCCACTAGGCAGCACAGGTGCTGGGGATTCTATTGTGCTTTAGAGAAGTTCCTTTGCTCCAGGTGTGTGGCAGGTGAGCCATGGATGCATCCAGGTCCTCGGGAAACCATCTGGTGCCATGAGTTTGGAAAAGAAAATCGTTGCAGAGATGGCTTCTGAGTTAAGGAGCAATTAAGTGGTTCCCCCTGATACTGGGATGAGAAATTCAAATGGATTCAATGGATTCACCCTCAACTTCTTGATTTTTCTTTATCATCAAAGAAGACAAAAAGAATCTCACGGTGCTCTAATTCCAGAGCCCCTTTGGGTTCTTTCCAAAGGGAAAAAACCCCAGGGAGATGTATTTTAATGTATTTTAATTTTAATTTAAATTTATTTTTAATTTAAGAGCATATTAAATAAATCAATAGTTCACAGAAGCTGCAGACGGGAGCCTCGTGCTGTACCAACACTTCCAGAG
>WAAG01079805.1:41921-74239 GCA_013390105.1 Tichodroma muraria
CACGGTGGGGACACGGTGTGAGGGCGGGGACGGGACAGGCCGGACACCCGGGCGAGCAGGGGCATCTGCAATACTCTTATATATTACCTCTTCTCAGGAAACGTAAGAAAAATAGACAATATTACATATGTCACACCATAAATAAAGTGAGCAGTCACGGGAGGGGCACCCGGCGAAGCTCCCGGGGCTGAGGGGGCACGGAAACCACCCAGGGGGTGCACCGAGGTCTTGGGGGGGGCACAGAAACGTCCCCGGGGTTGGGCCAAGACCTTGGGGTGCACAGAACCCTCCCAGGAGGGTGCAGCAAGACCTCGGGGTGCAGAGAAACCTCCCGGGGGAATGCACCGAGACCTCAGAAGAAGAGTCCTGGGAGGATTCAGAGAGACCTCGGGGTGCACAGAAACCCCCCAGGGAGAGGCATCAAGGTCTTGGGGCACACAGAACCCTCCCAGGGGATGATGCACCAAGGCCTTGGGGTGCACAGAACCCCCAGCAGGGCTGGGTGCCGGTGGCACAGGGCCAGTGACATCACCCTTGGCGTGTCCCAAGCTCTGCTGCGGCCCAGCCCAGCCCTGTGGCTGGCAGCACAACCCTCCCCCCGGCCCCGAGCCCTTCCCTCCTCTTCCTCCCCTACAAAAACGCACAGGATGGGTTTTGCAAATGCGGAAAACCTACAGCTCCTCTGGATGCCAGGCCTCGCTCCGGCCAGCGCCGCAGCTCCACGCTTCCTCCTCATCCTTTATTTGGCAAACGTCTCTTATTATTATCATCACTATCATTATTATTATTCATTTTTGGACCTCTGCAGACACTATTTACATTCACATTAGCGCACAGCACTGCTGCCTCCGCTCGGAGCTCGGACTTCCCATATTGCACTTCCGTCCTGCGTGCCGCTCCAGCGAGGCAAGAATCCCAAATAATCCACATCGTCCTTGGCCGCCGCCTCGGCCAGGAAGGAGGCAGCGTTCCTTTTCCTTTCCTTTTCCTTTTCCTCTTAAAAATCCTTGTGAAACAAATCCAGCGCGGGGTGTGGGAGCAGCCTGGCAGTGAAGGGATGGGGGGGTTCCCCCGACGGCCTCGGGGAGGGAGAAACCCAAAATCCGTCCTTTCATTTCCTTTTTTTTTTTTTTTTTTGTAATTCTTTTATTTTATTATTCTCTTTTTTTTTTTTAATCTCCTTTTTGTTCTCCTTTTCCAGGGTGGTGGCGGGCAGAGGTAGAGATGTGCCGGCTCTGGCTGCGGTTCTCAGCCCCATCTCCCCCTCCCACACCTTGGGGGTTGGGGTTTTAGTAAAAAAACACCTTTTTTTTTTTTTTGCTTTATTTTAATAGAAATTCTTTAAAGCCCCAGGGGCATGTCCATCCATCCTTGTGGGGAGGGGAAGGAAGCGACAACAGAACGAAACGAACTTTGGCAGTGGAGAGACGTTTGGATCTTCCTTGGTTTTGGATTTCCTTTGGAGCAGAGGTGAGTCTGGTCTGTTCTTGGCTAGCTAGCAAGGTAGTTACAGGTGAGCGTCCGTCACGCGTCGTCTGGTTTTTTGGATTTTTCTTATTTTTTTTCTTTTTTTTTTTCCTTTTTTACAATTTCTTACTTAAAGCCAAAGAGTCCGACTTTTTTTTTTTTTTTTTTTTTATTTTTTTTAAAAAAAAAAAAAAAAAAGGTAAGAAGAAAAAAAAACAGGAAGGGAGAGATGAAGAAAAGAAGGTTCTTTCCTCCTCCAAGTGAGCCCCTCGGCAGCGCTGATGGGGGGTGGGATCAGGCTGGTCTTTCCCCACAGCACTGCGTGGTGAGGCTGGAGCCAAATCCCTCATCCAAAAAGCAAAAAAGGAAAAAAAANCCGGAGTGCCGGCTCGGGACGCGGCCACCGAGCCCGCCTCGCTGGGGCTGCTGGCCATGGCGGGCACCCCGTCGGGCTGGCCCGGCCCGGGGGCGGCGGGGCCCGGCAGCCCCTGCAGAGTCTGCCCGCAGACGTGGTGGTGCTTCTCCCAATCCTTGTGCTGGCAGAAGGAGCCGCAGTAGCGCGCGGTGTTGCAGCCGCTGCACGTCTCGCTCGCCTTCCGCCCGCAGTTCCAGCAGCTCTGCGGGAACGGGGAACACGGCCTCAGCTCCGGAGCGTGCGCCCGTCCCAGGCTGGGCTGTGCACCCTCACCCGGCACCGGGCACTCCATCATCCCAGAGTGTGCACGTCTATCCCAGACCGTGCACATCCATCCCCGTCTGTGCACATCCATCCCTGACCGTGCACATCCATCCCTGACTGCACACCCCTGTCCTGGACCATGGACACCATCCCTGACTGTGCACATCCATCCCTGACCATGCACATCCATCCTTGGCCGTGCACATCCATCCCTGACTGTGCACATCCATCCCAGATTGTGCACATCCATCCCGGAATGTGCACATCCATGCCAAACCGTCTATTTCCATATCAGACCAGGCATACCCATTCTGGACTGTGCTCCTCTATCCTGATCCAGGTCCCCCTAATCCCAGACCATACAACCCCACCCCGGACCATGCACAACATCCCAGACCACGCACATCATCCTAGGCTGCATCCACATCCAGGACCATGCACCCCATCAGTGCTCANAAAAAAAAAAAACCAACAACCAAAAAACCCCAAAAATCCCAAACCACAATCCCCCAACCGATAGAAAACCAACCGAAAAAAAGCCAAAACAAAGACTGAAGAAAGAACAGAGACCGGTATTTGCCTTAACTCCACTTAAAGCCCAGTTTGAGGATCCGTGAGGATTAGTTGTGAGAGCTAGAGAGGTCGTTTCGGAGGTCACACGAGTCAGGTAGCTGAGGAAATTGCACCGCGTGCAGTCCGTGGCTCCGGCGGCCCGAGCGTGGCTCAGCGGGACGCGCTGTCCAGCGGCGCCGGCGTGGCCGGAGTGCCGGCTCGGGACGCGGCCACCGAGCCCGCCTCGCTGGGGCTGCTGGCCATGGCGGGCACCCCGTCGGGCTGGCCCGGCCCGGGGGCGGCGGGGCCCGGCAGCCCCTGCAGAGTCTGCCCGCAGACGTGGTGGTGCTTCTCCCAATCCTTGTGCTGGCAGAAGGAGCCGCAGTAGCGCGCGGTGTTGCAGCCGCTGCACGTCTCGCTCGCCTTCCGCCCGCAGTTCCAGCAGCTCTGCGGGAACGGGGAACACGGCCTCAGCTCCGGAGCGTGCGCCCGTCCCAGGCTGGGCTGTGCACCCTCACCCGGCACCGGGCACTCCATCATCCCAGAGTGTGCACGTCTATCCCAGACCGTGCACATCCATCCCCGTCTGTGCACATCCATCCCTGACCGTGCACATCCATCCCTGACTGCACACCCCTGTCCTGGACCATGGACACCATCCCTGACTGTGCACATCCATCCCTGACCATGCACATCCATCCTTGGCCGTGCACATCCATCCCTGACTGTGCACATCCATCCCAGATTGTGCACATCCATCCCGGAATGTGCACATCCATGCCAAACCGTCTATTTCCATATCAGACCAGGCATACCCATTCTGGACTGTGCTCCTCTATCCTGATCCAGGTCCCCCTAATCCCAGACCATACAACCCCACCCCGGACCATGCACAACATCCCAGACCACGCACATCATCCTAGGCTGCATCCACATCCAGGACCATGCACCCCATCAGTGCTCACACCCCACATCCCCACCCCGGTGCAGGAACTCCCCTCTCCTCCCACCCCACGGTGCTGCCGCAGGCTCCCATTCCCACCCTGGCACGCAGACGCTGCAACCTCGATTGCAAGAGGAGCAGGTCCCACACACCAGCGCTGCCACCAGGGTCCCCACCTCGCTGGAGTCCTCCTGCTGATTGATGACAGTGAGGGCATCCTCGGACGCCTGGCGCTTGGCCTCGGCCAGCGCCCGCTCCATCTTGGCGCGCTCCGTCGTGATCAGCTCGTGGGCTTTCCGCTCGGCATCCGACACGGCTTTCTGCAGCTCGGACATGGCCTGGCGCTTCACCTCGTTCACAGCTTCTTCTGGAAGGCAGCAGCCGAGTGTGGCCGGGCTGTGCCAGTGCCCCAGCATCCCCACTTCCCGCGAAACCACCCCAGATTCCTCTCGCGCCGCAGGCATCCCAGTGAGGGGAGCTGGGGCAGAGCACTCTGCCGGGGGCTGGCGCCCACCCCGCACTCACCAGCCTTCCTCCAGATCTCCTCGGGCATGTACCCGGAGAGCGGCCGCGGCGCGAAGTCCCGGTGAGCGTCTGCGAAGGAGAGAGGGGACGCCCTTAGGAGATGCCGTCCCCTTGGAACGCACCCTGCGGCAGCGCCAGACCCCCGGGAGAACGGCGCGGGCACCCCGGAGAGGGGCGCAGCCCCCGCCCGCAGCCCGCGGCCCCGGGGGTCAGTACCTAACTGGGGAGCCTCGGCGGCGGCGGAGTTGTGGGGGCGCGCGGAGGGGGGGCTGCCTTTCTTCATGTCCTCGGCGTCGCTGTAGCGCCGGATCCAGTGGTTGAGCTCCTCGCGATCGGCCTCCTGGCACCGCCGCAGCACCGTCAGCGACCGCCGCGTCTTCTCCACCATGTCCATGATGCAGTTCAGCAGCTGCGGGGGCAACAGCAGGGATGGGGAGGGGGCTCTGCTGCAGGCAGCCGGGGGGCTGCGGTGCCCGGTGCCGGGCACAGGGATTCGGGCTGTGCCGGGCCGTGCCAGCTCCAGGGTGCTGTGCTGGCTGTGGAAGCAGAGGATGCTCGGGAGAAAAGCCCCGCGAGGGACTCGGTGGGGGGATGGAGGGCAGAGTGGAGGGACACACCCATGGGATGGGGCAGGGACACCACGTACGTTGTTGAGGTGTTTCCACTCCTCCGCCCACTCCCGGTCCGTGAGCCGGTGGTCGATCACCTCCTCCTGCCGCGCCCCGTGCACGGCTGCAAGGCAAGAGCGGAGCAGGGTCAGCCCCCCCGCAGGACCCCTCTCCTTTCGGGGGGTCCCAGCCCCGTTCCGCGCCGTGCCCGGGGACAGCAGGGCTCACCGGCGGGCCGCTGGCGCTCGCGGAGCTCCCGGGGGTCGGGGTGCCGGTAGGTGTCCCGGTAGTGGTGTGCCATGGCCATGTCCTCCAGGCGGTAGTGCTGGGGCAGGGCGGGGCCGGCGGGGGGGTGCCCCAGCCCGTTCGGGGGGTGGCTCAGCCCGTTGCTGGGGCTGTAGCGCTGCGCTGGGCTCATGGTGCACGGCCGCTTGCTGAGGTGCTCGGGGTGCAGGGGGTCTCGGTCCAAACCGTTCTCTTTGGTCCTGGCCGGAGGAGAGGAGGTTGGTGGCCGCTGCGCCCCCCGGAGCAACCGCCCCTTTTCAGGGATGTGTCCCTGTGAAATCCCGCACGCCCCTCCCCAGCTGGCACCTGTCTGGCGTCCTCCTCTTGCCGCTCTCGCCCACCTCCAGGAGCAGCTCGGAGGAGTCGATGGGAGAGGAGGCGTTGGCGTCCAGCAGCAGCTGCTCGTGCTGGGCCAGGTACTGGGCCGGGGTCTGCTTGGCCATGCGGGCGCAGTGCAGCAGCTCCCGCTGCAGCAGCGGCAGGTTGGCCTGCGGGGGGAGTGACAGTCCAGTCCACGGCCCCGCAGCACCCCCATCCCCGGAGCAGCCTGGTTGTGTCCCCAGCTCGCCACGGGCAGGGGTGCTTTCCCTTTGAGGTCCTGCTCCCTTTCCCCAGTGGCCAGGTGGGCTTTTGGGGGGCATGTGTGGCACCCCACAGGGCTGAGACACAGTTTCAACAGAGCCCTTCTGCATCCTGGCAGGGGCTGCAGAGCATCATCCCTGGGCCACCTCGGCAACACTGTCCCCACGACTGCTCCCTGGGGACTGCACCTGTGGGACCCTCAGCCCGTGTGGCACCCACAGCTCTAAGAATCAGTTTGAACTCCCCTCCCTCCCTCCATCCCACCCATCCACCGTGTCCCCCTACAGCGCTGCAGCCCCAGGAGCAGCAGGAATTAAGCAGCAGAACCCCCTTTTGCCCGGCACCCTGGCTGCCAGCCCTGGATTTTGCCTTAGGCAGCTGAGCCGCAGCCAAATCCCATCTGTGGGACACGTTAGCGCCCGAGCCGGAGCTGCAGTTGCGGTGAGCAGGGCCAGACCCTCCCTCCCCTTCCCTTCCCTTCCCTTCCCTTCCCTGGCCGGGGGGGAGCAATCCCACAAAAACAGCAAGTCCCTAGTCTGGGAAGCACGCCGAGCCCGGCTGGTTGCAGTTAGGATAATGAGAAACATCTGGAGCGGGTGGTGGGAACAGCTGGGAGCGGGGTGCCAGGGCGGCCGGCGCGGCCGCTGCGCTTTTGGCACTGGGACAGCGGGGATGGATCCCAGCCTGCCTGGAGCCACAGGGCCACCAGTGCCTGCCAGGGCCTGGGGGTTCACCTTTCCCTGCTCCCCCGGATCCCAAAAACCCTGCAAACTGGACAGGAGGGGAGGGACTCTGCCGTCCCCCTCCAGCTCAGCCTGGAGCAAACCACTCCAGCAGATTCCTGTGATGAGCATGGACCTCCACTCCTGAAGCCCTGCTCTGGCAGGGCTGGGATGCAGAGGTGGAAAATGGGATGTTTTTGTACTTTTTAATTATTCCTTTGCTAACAAGGGACAGGGGACACCGGGCTCAAACATCTGCTGGCAGCACCGGCGCTGCCAGGCGTGCCAGCGCCAGGCAAATCCCTCCGGAGCAGGGTGACACTGCAGAGTCAGCGCAAAATTAAAAGGCAAATAAAAAAAAAAGAGTGAATTTTTAATGAATTGCAAATGGCAACCAGCTGGGCCGACCCCTCACTTTATTGCAACCAGCTCTGGCCCTGCGTGACTCCACACGTGTGGGGGCACACGTATGCCTGGGGGGACACGGGCAGACCCACAGGCAGCTGCCAGCCCCAAAGTCACCCCAAATGCCCTGTGCTGAAATGCTGCCGTGAATCCCACCCTGCCCGGGCTGGAGACCCACCTTGAGGAAGGGGATGACGAAGGGTCGCAGCGGGAAGTTGGTGGCCTCTTGGAGCTTGGCGTGAAACTCCTCAATGGTGAGGGTGGAGTTCTGTGGGAACAGCCTGGGCTCAGCACCCCTGGCACAGCCCCCCACGCCCCTGGGGGACACTTGGCTGTTCCTTCCCCATTCCTGCTCCTCTGCCAGGCTCACAGGAAAACCACACTCAAAGGAAAACCACGCTCAAGGCTTCACTGGCCATGCCAGCAGCCAGGACCAACGCTGCCCTGGCTGTGCAGATCCCAGGAGACGCTGGGAAAACAACCCCCTTTTCTCCAGGATTTAGATCAATCTAGGCCCCTCTTTTCCTTTTAGCAGCATCTCCACCCCCAAAAGAAAACACAGGATCCTCAGACGGGGGGGACCCCGTGGCTGACCCCACGGACGTACCACGAGCCCCAGGACGAGGGTGCGCACCCGCTCCCCGATCTCGGGGGAGATGTCGTTCCCAAACTGCTGCAGGGTGGTGAGGAAGCGCTTGAGCTTGGAGAGCTGGCGGGCTCCACAGGCTGGAGGGAGCTGGTGGGTGGACAGGGAGGCGCTGGAGGAGGTGGCCGGCCCGTTGCTGAACCCGTTGGGGGTGGACGGAGCCCCATTGATGGCGGTCGGCGAGTGGCTGCTCCCGTTCATCACTGGGGAGACAGGGAATGGGGGGTCAGAGCGGGTGGCTGTGCCCCGGCACCGTGGGGACAAGGCTGGGGTGGTAGGACCGGAGTGTCCGGCTGGGTAATGTGGGGCTGGCCCGCCCTGGAAGGCTTCAGGATGCTGGTGGATCCCGGGGGCTGCATCCTGGACTGGTCCCGGTGCTGTGGGGGCCGTGGGGAAGGAGGGGATGCAGAACATCCCCCAGCGTGGTGAGGGCTGATCCAAGGTAGCCAAGGGAAGGGGCTCCATCCTGCCCCTCTGGGAGCTGCTCAGCACTCCCAGAGAGAACCCATGAGCCATTTCCCATGGAGCCCAGCCTGGCTTGTAGAGCACTGCCACCTCTGTCCCCACTACCCCGTCAGGAAGGACAGGAGCTGCCTGAACACCACACAACCGGCAGATCCATGGGGGGGTATTTTGGGGTACCAACCATTAGAGTGGCAGACCCCTCTCTCCTGCACCAGCCCCACGTGAGCACAGGGACCTTTTCCTGGCCAGCACATGGGTGACAACACGTGTCACCCGTGTCTTGGCCAGCATGGGTGACAACACTCATCACCTATGTCCCAGTGGCGTGGGTGACAACACGTGTCACCCATATCCCGACTGTGAGAGTGACAACACGCATCACCCACATCCCGGCCAGCATGGGTGACAACACACATCACCCATGCTCCGATGGTGCAGGTGACAACATGCATCACCCATGTCCCGACCATAAGGGTGACAACACTCATTCCCATGTCCCGACCATGCAGGTGACAACACTCATTCCCATGTCCTGACCATGCAGGTGACAACACGCATCACCCATGGCCCGATGGTGCGGGTGACAACACTCATCACCCGTGTCCCGACGGCGCGTCGCCCCGCGGCCCCCGGCACGCACGCGCCTGTCCCCGCTGGGATCCCGCTGACCTGGGGGTGCTGTGCTGCCCTGCCAGCCCTGCCTGCTCTGGGGTCTCCCGCTCGCTCTCCGCCTGGCCAGCGCCCGCCGCCCGCTCGAGGTGCTGAAAATAACCCGGCGGCCACAACTGCTTTTATTCCCGCGACAGGTGCGTCCCTAAGTTGGACACCACACGCGTCCCTGGGCCGGGCCGGGGTTGGGGTTCTCATCCCCGTGACCCGCCGGGGCAGGACGAGGGGCTGGCGCCGGGGAGCGCCCCCGGGGGCTGCGGCTGCGCTCGGGTCTCTCATGAGAGCGGGTGTTTCATTTTACTTACAAAGACAGACCATCGACCATTTCAAGCAACCATGAAAACGGCCGCGAGGCAGAAACGTCGGAGGGCCAGCGTCTCGATCTGCAAGCAAAATAAAACACGCTATGATGAGAGAGCAGAGGGGGCAGCTCTCGGCCGGGGGCCCTGCACGGGACACTCCTCTCACCACGGCCACGTGTGCCACGGGCAAAGCCACCAGACCCACCAGGGACCCGGGTCCCTGCGTCCCGCTGCAGCCACAGGGAGGGTTCAGGAGATGGATGCTCAGCTGCCTGATAAAGTCCTGACAATTTAGGGACCGAATGAGGTCCCCCAAAGCCAAGAACAACCGACATGCCGTGGTGTCCAGCAGTTGACATGCCGAGCTGCTCCATGCCCCCAGCCTTGTGCCTCAAACCCTGCTCCGTGCTGAGCTGTGATGGACAGGCCACCTGCACCCTTGGCCCTGCATCCTGAATCCTTCTGTGTGCTGAGACGTGGTGCAGAGGCCGCCTGCACCCCTGGTCCTTCATCCCAGACCCAGCCACACCTGAGCTGCCACATCAGCCACAGGACTGGGATTGACACCCAAGCCCCCTCCAAGCACAGCCGAGCTGATTTCTAGAGTCTGTCCGGAAGCGTTGCTGGGGTCTGCAGGTGTCAGGGGATGGATCATGGGGGTTGTTTTAGGGCTTTTTCTTCCCCACTGGGGTTTGTCTGAGCAAGAAACAGCTACGAGCAGAACCCTTGCACATGCATGTGCCCAGAAAAAGTCTCAGCAGAACTGGAGCGGCCACTGGCAGTGGCCACTGCCACTCCTGCCAGGGGCTCAGCCTTGTCCCCTGCCTGTCTGGACCTTGTGCTGCATGTGCCTTGTTCATCCATGTGCCAGGACAGAGACACCGGCACAGTGACCGATCCCTAGTGCAAATCCTGTGGGTGTACAATGAGCCCACGTGCCTCTGGTGCAGCCGCCACATTGGGTGCCTGTCCCCAGTCCAACTACAGAGCCTGAAACTCCCACCTGGAGTCCCCTGATGCCACCATGCCATAGCCTGGGCAGGGCAAGGAGGTCCCAGCCACTGTGGCTGGCCATGACACTGCCCTGCCACCACTGAGTGCCACACACAGAGGGACAGATGTGTCCCCACGTGCATGGGACCCACCACGGGGCCATCTCCGATCCACAGGGACTCCTCCAACCACACGCTGCTCTGTGCCAGCATTTGGTGACCGGGCGGCAGAAGAGCAGGATGTCCCTGTCCCCAGGGACCTCACAGGGCGCTGCTGGCCATGGGCAGCGCCACGGTGCTCCCCGCAGGAACGTGCTGCAGCCACGGCTTGGGACCGTGCACGCACGGAGAGCCTCCAGCCTGAGCACAGGTAACGCCGCCCCGCGTCCCAGCCCAGCCAGCGCCGCGCTGGGCTCTGAGGACGCTGCTGGCCCCGGGTGCCGCGCGTGAGGCGGAGGTGAGGGGAGCTGGCGGCCGTCCCCGGGTACTCACTGGTGCTGGGCGCGAAGGAGGGGTGGCGCGTGGCTCCCTGCGTGGCGGCCGGCGGCGGCGGGGGCATGCTGGGCGGCGTGGACCGGGCCTGCGTCTTCACATCGGCTGGCGAGTCGGGCATGGTGGCGGCCGGAGTCTCCGCGTTATCTGCGGGAAGAGGGCACGGCGTGGTGAGCGGGCTGTGCCAGGCAGGGCCGCGATGCCCTGGCAGAGAGGGGTCGCGGGCAGAGGGGACACTTGGGGACCTCGGGCTGGCCTGGGCATCTCCAGTCCCACTGCAGAACTCAGGTAGCAGGGACAGTGCCTGGTGTCCCGTGTGCCACAGGATGGTGGGAGATGCTGGGCCTGCTGTTCATCTGCACAGCTGTGGGGACAGTGCCCTGTGCAGGGACACAGAGTGCTGGCACCAGGAGCAGGCACCGCTCTGCCCCTGCAGTGCCAACCCTGCCCCAGTCTGTGTCACATCACTGCTGTCGCAGCACAGCACTCTCCTGACACGTCCTGGGAATTCCTGCTGCCCGCAGACCCCTCACCATCCCTGGCAGCATCACCCAGGGCTGGCACAGCCCCTGACAGAGATCGTGGGATCGTTACAGCCAGAGTTTAGTGGCAGTGGCAATAGCAGGACCCACACATCCACCGGTGACCGTCCCCCCCAGACCTGAGTGGCCCTGCAAGGCCAGATCTTGCAATCCAGGGATCGTGGAGCTCCCGGCCATCACCATCACCCCAGCGGGCATCCCCACCTCCCTCCCACCTCGCCGTGCTCCCAACCTCAGATAATGCCCAGCAGTGCATTCCTGGGGGCAGCGTGCTGGCACCATCCCCTCAGCCAGCACACAGCCCCGGTGCAGGGTCAGCACCGTCCCCTCAGCCATCACAGAGCCCCGGTGCAGAGTCTGGGCCCCGTGGCTGCCACGCTCGTGGTGACTGGTGGCCACAAGTGCTGGCAGCTGTGGGGATCTGTCACCGTGCCCGCGCCGCCGGCGGCTCCGGCCAAAGATGGAAGTGGCCACCAGGGCCACCCCCGGCCGTGGGGTCCCCCCTGTGCCCTGGCACAGTGCCCACCCGGCCCGGCTGATAACCACTAATCCAATATTCATCCTTAATCCAGGGCAACTGTGGGGAGATTAATTGAACCCGGCCACAGCACATTGGCCGGGCTAAGTAAAAGCAGGGCCTCATCCCCACAGAGATGCTGCCGGCGGCGCACGGAGCACCGGGAGATGGTGGTGGGAACCAAAATCTCGGCTGGTCACCCACAGGATCCTTCTGGATGGCTCCAGCACCATGGATATCCCTCTCTGTCCACAGCATCCTGGAATGCCGCAGACACCTGGATGTGCATGCTCCAGTTTTCCATTCCTTGCTCCCTTCTCCCTCCCCAGCCACAGGAGAAATCCCAAGACCACGCAGCTTCCCTCCCCCCAAAACCTCAGTTTCCTTACAGGGCCTGCCAGAATAAATGGTTTGTTTCAAAAAACACCTTTTATTGTCCTTTTCATGGAAATGTCCATCTCTGGGCAAAGCTTTGCCAGCCTTCCGTGCTTCCCCCGTCACTCAGCGGAGCAGGACCCAGCTCCGATGGCACAGGATAAGTCCCGAGCGTGCACAGAGTGTGAGGGGTCACAGCTGCAGCACCTTGATCCCACATGATCCTTGCCTGCATCCCTGGAATGGTCCCTGCCTGCATCCCCATCCCAGCTCCCGTCCCCCTCACTGCCCCGACTCCATGCACATTCCCACACCAAGGCGAAAACATGGATACATTCATCCTGGCACTGACACAGCTTTTCCACAGCTTCCCATCAGCAGGAAAGTTTCCATGAAGCTGAACAAGCACTCAGGGAAATGGGGCCTGGTTCTGGTTTTTCTTGTTGTTTTTTTTTTTTTCTCTATGTTTTAAATTTTCCCCGAGGTGTTTGCAACCCAAACACAGCCAGACAGGCACAGGAATGGTCCCAAATCCAATGGGATAAAGAGCTTGGAATGCCCAGAGGACCCAATCACGGCTGTGCCACCAACCCAGGTCGTTTGCAGGATGGGATGAGCTCCAGGACAGCAAAGGAGGTTTTGGGGAGCAAAGTGCAGCCTCCCCTCCGCACCTTCAAACAGCGATTCCCCAGCACAACTCCAACTCCACTGGAATTATTTTTCTCTCTATTTTTTTCTCTCTTTGGGGTAATTTGTCCCAGCCGCTCAGGGCCGTGTCTGTTTTCCTCCATCTGGTTTCCATTAGGTCTGTGCAGCCCAGATGAATAAGTAATAATATAAAAATAAAAGGATTAGTATTTTCTCCTGGGCCGGCGGGAGCGGCTGTTCCCCACCCTGCCCCCCGGGGCCAGCGGATGCCGGACCCCCGCACACCCCGGTGTGACCCCGAGCCCCCCATTTGTCACACGGCAGGGTTTCACCCCCGGCACTGCCCGGGCAGGGTCCCTGCTGGGGTGACACTGTCACACAGCCAAGCATTCCAGCGGGCACACGGAGCCGGAGGGACAGGGCCGGGGCCGGAGGGATGGGGCTGGCAGCCATCCCAGCCTGGCGTTTGTTTCCCACAGCCCCGGGGAGCCCATCCAGCCACCACTGGCCCGGGGTTCTGCCTCCTCCCTGGGCAACAAGTGGGATGTGCCAGCTCCGGGATGAGTGCGGAGCACCCGGGCCGGCTGCTCTGCTCTCCGTTCCCCGGCGGTGGGGAAGAAGCAGGCGCGGGGCTGCCCTGGATGTGGCCACTGGAAAGCTCCGGCTCCCTGCAGGCAAAGCTTCCCGGGCGAAGAAGGGGTTAAAGGGAATTCAGCGCCCAGCATCCTTCATGCTCTCCAAATGGCCACAAATGAAATCCAGATGCTGGAGGCGACGTCTCCCCAAGCCAGGCTGCCTCCGAAACAAAGGCAGGGAAGCATTCCTGCTCCTCAGCTGCCGCAGCCAGCGGGGCCAAGAACAACTCCCCGATAAGATGGCAGGGCCGGAGCCGTCCCAGCTGGAGCAGGTTCGGAAGCGTGCAGTGCCTGAGGCCGGCAGCAGCGCCAGCCACGCGCACCAGCCGGACAGAGCTGGTGGCACCTCAGGGCACCATCAGCTCCCTCCTGCCCTGCACCCATCCTGATCCCCTCTTTGGGATCAGCTCCCTCCTGCCCTGCACCCATCCTGATCCCCTCCCTGGGGTCATGGTGACAAAGGTGACAACAGGCAGCTTGGAGTTCATCCCAGTTGCACTTGGAGCAGGAGAAAGCAGGAGTGCAGCTGTGGGATGCTGACAAAAGGTGGGTTTAGGTGGGATGTTGGGAGGGAATTCTTCCCTGGGAGGGTGGGCAGGCCCTGGCACAGGGTGCCCAGAGAAGCTGTGGCTGTCCCTGGATCCCTTGGAAGTGTCCAAGGCCAGGCTGGACTTTGGGGCTTGGAGCACCCTGGGACAGTGGAAGGTCTCCCTGCCCATGGCAGTGGAATGAGGTGAGCTTTAAGGCCCCTCTCAATCCAAACCATTCCATGATTCCATGAAGATGCTGGAGGGATGCTGCCCACCCATCTCCAGGGTGTCCCAGGTGCTCATTTTGGGGAGCCAGCTTAGCAGCGAGCAATCCACACCCAACACTCATCAGCACAAATGAAGCCCTTTTAAAATAAATCCAATTAATCAAACTCTGCACAATCTGTAAAGGAGCCTGGATTCAGCTGGCTCCAGCCCTGGGGGGCCCCTGCAGGTCATCCCCGCCTCTCCCACGGGCATCCTGAGACAGGTCCTGTGCCACTGGCCCAGCTGGGACACTTCCCACCAGCACAATTCCAGGGTAAAGCAGATTTCCTCACGCTCAGGCACATCCCAATTTCCTTTGCTTTCCGAGCACGCTGCTCCCACATCCCCGCAATGCCAGCGCTGCTGGCAGATGCCCCACGGGCAATGCTCTCCCTCAGCTCCCAGCAAGTCCCGAGCCCCACGGTCCCCTCCCACCTCCCGCGGTGTGGCAGTGACAGCACAGCTCCACACGGGACAGCGGCACCCGCAGCCAGGCTCTCCACGCACCCCAAGCCCCAAAATCCCGGTTTTCAAGCCAAAACCATCCACGCAGGGACCCAAATCAGCTGGCTGGGTGCCACCAAGGCAGTGCCAGCAGCTCCCGCTCGCCCCGAGCTGGCGTGGCCGGGGGATGGGTTTGATATTTCCTCGAAACAAGAACAAAAAAAGCCAGAAATAATAAAAAAAAAAGGCGCCCTCTCTGTTTTACAAGCCTTCATTTGCTATTGTTTATGTAAACAGGTAAATTGTTTCGTATCTCAATTAAAAACATCTGCCACATAAATGAATACCAATTAACTCATCCTGTTTTTAATTACTCTGTTAATTACACACAGGCAGCAAAAAGGATGGCAGGGGAATAGGGAAAGCATGCTTACACCCCCCCTTCCCACCTTGCACTTGGCAAGGATCCGAAATGTGCCCAGATAATGATGGATTAAGGTGAAAACCGTGGCTCGTGGCCAGCTCCGGCGTGGCGGCTCCCTCCCGGGACCCTCTGGAGAGGTTTTGGAAACCCCAAGCCCCGCGGGATGCCCCAAGGCCGCCCGCGTCATCCCCCGCGCCGGGCGGCACAGCCCCGCTGGCACTCCCGGGGCCAGCCCGCGCTCCTTCCCAAAACGCGTCCGCGCCAGAGAGCGAAACTTTGGGGATGGCCAGAGGAGCGAGGAGGCAACATCCTCACGGACCGAGCGAATCCCCGTGCTGCCCCCGGGAGCCCTCCTGGCACCGAGCGCTGGCCCCTCGGCGCGGGCACGGCTGCGCGGGGCGGGTGCCATCCCTGGCGAGGGACCCCGGGCGCCGCCGGCCCCCCCGGCTGCGGGAAGCTTTCCAAGCGAGCAGATGGGGCAGGGAGCGGCGGCAGGAGGAGGAGGAGGAGAGCAGAAAAGGCTATTTTCTCACGCTACATATTTTACAAGTCGAACATTTTGTGCATTTCAGCCCTGCCTGTAAAAGCATCTCGGCCTCAGCCCCGGGACTCGACGGCAGAGCCTGTGAGTCAACAGCGGCTGGCGACGACGTGGCTGCTGGCGGGGGGACGGGCTGGGAGGAGGGGTCCCCAACCCACAAGGGCAGTTTGGGGGGTCCCCCTGACCTCTTAGCCAGCAGCACCCGGCCAAGGCACAATATCTGCTGCGGCGTCGTGCCCCGCTGCCGCCGTCGGATTCATCCCACCGGGGTGGCACAGGGAGGTGGGCGCGCACACACACACCCTGCTGCTCCCCAGCTGCCTTACACTCCTGGAAATTAAATATCCTGGCTAAACACCAGGAGTAAACAGTGCCGCGGGCAGCCCGGAACACCTGGAGAGGAGCGGGGCTGGGGCTGACCCTGCCGGAGCTGCCCCCACCCAGGAAACACCCACGCCTGGGCTGCACCATCCCCCAAAGCACCGCCAAAGGGGCACCCCAAAACCAGCCCCGCGCCCCGGTCGGGGATTTCTGCAGCCGTGAGCACGGAGATGCTCGTGCCCAAAGGTGGCCCTGATGGCTGGAGCAGGGCCAAGCGGCACAAGCAGGGGGTTCGGGGCATCCTGGAGGCAGAGAGCGGCTGGAGAAGGGAAAGTTCCCCCTCCACACCCCGGCTCCGGCGGGGAGCTCCCGGCTGGGTCCCTGCAGCGTGGGAACGCCGAGGCGCCGCCGGCTCCCCGGGGACCCCGCGCCAGATCCTGCCCCACAGGCGCCAGGCTGGTACCGGCCCCGAGGGGGTGCCGGATCCGGCCGTGCTCTCCCACAGCCTCCAGGCTGCTGCCACACCGACTCTTTGTCTATTTTTGAACCGCGGGCTCCATTTCAAGGCGATTTTGCCCATGTGAAATTGAATCAAAGAGCACAGGAAAAAAATATTAATGAGAATTTTGCAAAATAAACAGGAAATCCCTTGGATGTTTTCTGGAACCATCGGTCAGCATCTTCCGAAGGAAAGCTGGGGGTTTGTCAAGGTGGGGTTCCCTCCGGGGAGCCTGAGCACAGTGGGGAGGGATGGCAGAAAACAGCTTCAGGAAACCTAAAAATAACCCCAAACCGGGCAATGGCACTAAGGCCAGGGCACCCGGGCAGGGGCTGTGCTCTGTGCCACCAGCCTGTTCTTGCCTCTGGCTAGCAAGGATTGATCCCAGCTTGGGGACTCCTGTCGTCCCCATCCTGCTGGGCAGCTAAATCCATCTCCCACGTGAGATCCAGCTTGGAAAGCACAGGTCAGGCTGCAGCATCGACCGCATCCCCCCGGCCCCAGCAGTAGCGATTAAACCCAGCTTTAACTCATGGGCAGTCCCTGGTCCCTCCCAGCCCCGCTCACAGTACCCGGCCCTGATCGGCCCCAAAATCTTGTGCTCACTGTGACCGTGCTGGTCTGGCTAGGGGGTCAGTGCTGGGGGGGGATTTGTGTGTCCCCCCAGGAGGGACCCAGCTCCAGCCCCACTGCCAGCACTCCCTGGCAGCCCTGCACTTCCTGGTTGACTCGCTGCCAGTCCACTGAGGTACCCTAAGAGGTATAATAACAGATATTTATGGGGTGCCTCTCCTCCCCGGGGGTTCCACAGCACCCCACAGCACCCAGACACCTTCCTGAGGTGGCTGCAGGACAGGGGACCGTGCACAAGCACGGGCAGAGCCAAAGCGTCCCCAGATTTCAGCAGGGATTTACGGCGGCTGCTGGCAGCGAGCAGAGCCGAGACCCCATTTCCACAGCACAGCCGGACACCCGCGGGATCCTGCCTGGGGTTTTCCACTCGTGCAAACATCCAGGGCTCAGAAGGAGAATTCCAGGAACGCTGGCAGAGACCTGCCAGCCCCAGGTTCCCCGTGGGACCTGCCAGAGTCCCCTCCCGCACGCAGCAGCCCAGCCCTGAAGCGGGGCTGAGCACCAGAATATTTTTCTATCCCGCAGCCCGGAAGATCCCGATGTAAGAGGCAAATCCTGCACCCACACGAGGCCTCCCCACTACCCAAACCAGGCACCCAGCCCACGCCAGCACCCAGAGCCACGGGAGAACAGCCTCTCCCCTGCCGCGTCCCGGCGTTTCCCCCCTACAAACCAACATCTGCACTCGCGTTTTCCAGGCAAAACACACCCAACGTCTGTCTGCTCCCGGGTGAAACCTTACCTGCCAGCATGGGAGGCAGCCGGCAGGGAAAACCCCCTTGGCACAGCCAACTTCACCTCCACTCGCCTCCCCAGCCAAGGAATTTCTCCCTGTGTGGGAACTCTCAGCACAGGGACCTGCCTCACAAACCTCCGAGGATCCAAGAGCCCACCCCAGGCGGCAGCTCAGCTCCATGGGGCTCCTCACCCGAGGACCGTGGCTGTCAGCATCCTCCCCGGCTGCTGCTCCGTGTTTGCCATGGGATTTCGGGGTGGTTCCCCCATTTCTCCATGCCCTGTACCACAGCAGAGCTCACCCCACCGCGGCGCCGAGCAGACGGATGTTTGCAGAGTGTCTTCAAGTCGCTCGACAAAGGAGCAGGGAATTAATATTCCTTTTAATTAAAGGCAGAAAAATCTCTTTGTTCCTGAACAGAGAGAAAACAACAGAGGGAAGAGCTCAGAAGCTCTTCCTAAGCTGGAGACGAGACCATCTCTTGGAATCAAAGACACTGTCAACGCACACGTGACCTCGAATTAAAAAAACAAAATGAAGCGCAGCAGCGGCAGTGGCTCCTCTCCGACAGCGAAGGAAAGTTGCAAAGTTTTTCTTGGCTAATAGAGTGAAAAAAAAAAAGAATTCCAAGAAAAGGTGTGTTTAACTAGAGAAACGCTCTGCGGTATCCGAAGGCACCATCCAGCGGCGAGGGAATGACGGGAAGAGCTGGTTGTGCTCCGGCTCAGTGTCGCCGAGGAGCCACGGAGGAGCGCGGGGCCAGCCTCGCTCCGTCGCTCTGCCGGCAGCATTCCCTCGGCGAAGCCGGGCTGCCCAGCTTAGCGTAATTCCAAAGAGAAAACGAGCAGGCGGTGATGAATGGCAGCGCTGGAGACTCCCGAGCCAGCCTTCCTTCCCAAATCCACATCCAAACAAACATGCCCTGGCACACGCCAGGATTCTGCGAACGTTCCTACCACAGCCCCATGTCCCCACCACGGACCCGTGTCCTCGCACACAAGCACAGAACGAAGGGAGCTGAACTTCCCAAAGCAGCCCTGGGATTCCTCCCGCAAACTCTCCCGAGCGGGTCAGCTCCTCCTCGCCACCAAACACGGCTCCAGCTCCAGGTCCACAGCAGCCGGAGTGGGATGCGGAGCCGGCGGGCAGAGAGGAAGGATGCAGGGATGACAAAGAGTCGGGCTGCTGGGCGGGAGTCGGGAGCCACAACCGGGGGAGGGGGGGCTCTGCTGGGGGGTGGGTTCAACAAACTCGCGTGGGTTCCCGGGGACGCTGTGCCGCCCCACGCCGCCCCGGCGCTCGGGAAACGGCGACGGGAGACACGGAGGGGACAGCAGGAAGCGCCCCGGCAGCGCAGGGAAGAGGGATGCGCGGCAGCGCGGTGCGTGGGAGCGGGGCCCACGGGCGCGGCGATCCCGCTCCCGCACTGCCTCCGCCGCGGAGCCGCTCCNGGACAGGGGATGGGCGGCACCGGGAGGGGAACGGGATGGGATGGACGGGGACAGGGGATGGGCGGCACCGGGAGGGGAACGGGATGGGATGGACGGGGACAGGGGATGGGCGGCACCGGGAGGGGAACGGGATGGGATGGACGGGGACAGGGGATGGGCGGCACCGGGAGGGGAACGGGATGGGATGGACGGGGACAGGGGATGGGCGGCACCGGGAGGGGAACGGGATGGGATGGACGGGGACAGGGGATGGGCGGCACCGGGAGGGGAACGGGATGGGATGGACGGGGACAGGGGATGGGCGGCACCGGGAGGGGAACGGGATGGGATGGACGGGGACAGGGGATGGGCGGCACCGGGAGGGGAACGGGATGGGATGGACGGGGACAGGGGATGGGCGGCACCGGGAGGGGAACGGGATGGGATGGACGGGGACAGGGGATGGGCGGCACCGGGAGGGGAACGGGATGGGATGGACGGGGACAGGGGATGGGCGGCACCGGGAGGGGAACGGGATGGGATGGACGGGGACAGGGGATGGGCGGCACCGGGAGGGGAACGGGATGGGATGGACGGGGACAGGGGATGGGCGGCACCGGGAGGGGAACGGGATGGGATGGACGGGGACAGGGGATGGGCGGCACCGGGAGGGGAACGGGATGGGATGGACGGGGACAGGGGATGGGCGGCACCGGGAGGGGAACGGGATGGGATGGACGGGGACAGGGGATGGGCGGCACCGGGAGGGGAACGGGATGGGATGGACGGGGACAGGGGATGGGCGGCACCGGGAGGGGAACGGGATGGGATGGACGGGGACAGGGGATGGGCGGCACCGGGAGGGGAACGGGATGGGATGGACGGGGACAGGGGATGGGCGGCACCGGGAGGGGAACGGGATGGGATGGACGGGGACAGGGGATGGGCGGCACCGGGAGGGGAACGGGATGGGATGGACGGGGGATACGGGGCTGGGCGGCACCAGGGAGTCTGCACGGAACCCAGGGTCTGAGTGGGACACGGGGCTGCGTGACGCCGGCCATCTGTATGGGGACATGGTGCTGCCCAGGGCTTTAGGGGGTGCGTGGGACCTGGTGACACTATGGGGACTGGAAGGCGGTGCGCGGTGGTGTACCGGGCTTGGGGTCTGCAGGGATCTGGGTTCGCAAAATCGTCAGAGTTGGGGATGCTAAAGGTTGAGGGTTGCAAAGCTGAGAGTGGGGGTCTGCATGGGGGGCGGGGTAACATGCTTTGGGAAGCTGCAAGGAGCTAGAAGTTGTTTTGAGGGAGGTGGAGAGACTGCAAGGGAACAGGCCAGGACTTGTCTGGGACCATGAAAAGAATCAAGGGGTTGGAGCAGGGGGTGTCTACAAGGTGCTGGGGGGCTGCGGGGAATGGAGATGTTCTGGCTCAGCTTCCCTCTCCAGGGGGCCCAAGGGCTGGGGTTGCACTGGAGCAGCCACAAGACCACAGGCACAGCCCTCAGAGTCCCCTCTCACATGCCCATCCCAGCCTGGCCTTGGAGTGCCCCCCACCCTGCTGTGCCTTCGTGGGGTTCCAAGGGCAGCTGCATGCTGGGAATGCCGGTGGGACCCTCCCCGGCAGCGGTGCGAGGCAGCAGTGCACATCTGGCTGCCTGGCACACCCTTCCCACGTGCCCCATGCCAGCCGGGGGACAGCATTCGAATTTTCCTTCCCCAAGTCCAACTGCGACGCTGCTGCTTGCCCGTGCACCGGGAACAAAATCCCCGTGAATTTCCCTGCGAATTTCCCTGCGAGCCCCAGCCCTGCCTCTGTGTGTAATCGCTGTGCCTGGCAGCTGCTTCCCTCTGCGACTGCCCTGTGCCGGGTGTATTACTCATCCTCGCGTTTCCCAGGGATTGGGAGAGCCGCAGCTCTGCCAGGCGGAGCCACCCGGCACGGCTGCTGCACAAGCCGGGGCTGGGTGGCACAGAACAGCTGCGTGGCCACTGGAGAGCCAGAGCGTGGCCCTGGCGTGGCCGAGGCACGGCCACTGTGTGGGCACTGCGAGGGCACTGCAGGGCCCTGGCACGGCCACTGCACAAGTGCTGCAAGGCCTCTGTGTGGCCAGTGCATGGCTAGTGAATGGCTATTGCCTGGTCTCTGTGTGGTCACTGCATGGCCAGTGAATGGCTATTGCCTGGACTCTGTGTGGCCAGTGAATGGCTAGTGAATGGCTATTGCATGGACTGTGTGTGGCCAGTGCATGGCCAGTGAATGGCTATTGCCTGGACTCTGTGTGGTCACTGCATGGCCAGTGAATGGCTATTGCCTGGACTGTGTGTGGCCAGTGCATGGCCAGTGAATGGCTATTGCCTGGACTCTGTGTGGTCACTGCATGGCCAGTGAATGGCTATTGCCTGGACTCTGTGTGGCCAGTGCATGGCCAGTGAATTGGACATTCTGTGGCCAGTACATGACTGTTGCATGACCTGTGTGTGACCATTGCATGGCCAGTAAATAACCATCGTATGGCCACTGAGTGACCTTTCTATAGGTAGTAAATGATCATCACAAGGCCACTAAGTGACCATTCTATGGCCACTAAATGGCCATCACATGGCCACTATGGGGCCACCACAGGGTCCCCAAATGACCACTGCATGGTCACTGCACAGCCCAGTTCCCCCCACTGATGGGGTCACAGCAGGAGGCGCTGCAGAATCCTGACCCAGCCCTTCCAACCTCAGCTCCAGTTTTCCATCCCTTGCTCCCAGAGGGCTCCCAGAGGTCCTGTGGTTCTCCAGGTCCTGCTGCCCCCATTCCCATGGGGACCTTTCCCCAGGAGCCTCATGCAGGTGCCGTGGCCCCACCGGCACAGGAGCACCGGAGGAAAATCCGCCCCTCACAGCTGCACTGCCCCCTCACCACACCCGGGCTCCGCATGGGTGGCACCGGCTGGCACATGCAAATGCCAGCACGGCGTGTGCTCGGGGACACGTGCACTTGGACACGTGGTTCCCAGCACAGGTCGAGGCGTTGTGGACCCCCAGCATCAGCGGAGCAACCCAAGAGCGTTCCCAGAGTTCTGGGCTGCCAGGACAGGGCCTCTTCGGGATCAGGCCGCTCATTGGGAGAGCAGGGACCTGCCCAGGGGGTTGACAACGCTCTCGGCTCAGCCACCTGTGTCACACACCCAAGTGCAAACCTCGGACACATCCCCAAACCCTCCTGTGAATGCCCAGCTGGTGCCGTGCCGTGACCGAACCCGTCCCCTCTGACCTGCCAGCCCCCTGCCACGAGCACCTCACAGGGACCTGCTGGGAACTGTCACCACCTCTCCTTACTTTGGGATGCAGCTGAAGGATGCCATCAAACACCCCCTGCCCTGGCACCTCGTGCCCCGGGAGCCGTTCGAGCACTGTCGGGACGGGCAGGTGGCACTGTCACCCCGTCACCCCGCAGGACAGCGGGGGGGGCAGAGCCACCGCGTCCCCCCCGGCGGCGTTTGGGTGGCAGGGGCTGCTGCGTTCCTATTCCACGCACGCAGCCTGTAATTTTGGTCTATTGAAGTCATAATTCACTACTGTGAAAATAAACATTTGTGTTAGCTCGCTTTATTCGGCGGGGTTCGGCTGAATGTTAATAATTCCCCGCCGGCGGCTTTGCACGTGGCCTGGGATGCTGGGACAAAGCCCGGGCACCCGTGGCCGTGGCCACCTCCTGGCAGGCTTTGGGCGAGTTCTCACCCTCTTTTGTACCTTAATCCCTGGATTCTCTCTGAATCCCGAAGGAGATGGGGAAAGAAGAGCCACTTTGTACCAATGTAGCGATAGTGAGGAAGATAAACGTAATTTTTAGCCAATATTTGGAGTCCAGCACCTACTCAGACCCTTCCCTCCCCTCCCTGTCACTGGGTTTGTACCCTTGTGCAGTTTTGTGGATGCTCCCACCACATCAAGGTCACCCCATGACCTACCCCGTGCCATCATCATGCAGGAGGACGCCTGGGCCACCCCCCCGTCGCCCCCGTCCCCGGCTGTCCCCAGGGCTGTCCCCAGATCTCTCCCTGCTGGGTGCGAGGGGCTGCTGCTTCCCCTCGGCATTTGCATCTTCCCAGCCTTTATCTTTCTCCCGGTCTCTGTATTGCTGCAATTACAGACACTTTAAAACACAATGATCTGGCTGTTAGCGTGATGGATGACAGAACCTTTCTGTCTGGTTTAAATCATTGCTGAGAGTGAGCAAACTTCCCCGGGTTAACCCTTTCCTGCCCCAAACCCGCTCCCAACCCAGGACTGCTGTGAGCTCCGTGGCCATCCATCCACCACACGCCTGGATGGGATAACGGGGGGTCTGGCATTCCTACGGGAAAACATTCCCCCATCCCTCACTCCCTGGGGTCTGTGCTGTTGGGGCTCCCTGGGTGCCTGGGGACAGGCGATGGGACCGGCCCCGCCCCGGCGGAGCCGGTGGCCCCGCTCGGCTGCGGTGGGAAATTAACGGCTGGAGCGGAGATAAGCGCCTGCCAGAGGCCGATAGCCGGCTGGATCCATCCCAACGCCGGGCTGGCAATCCTTCCCCCGGCAAATCTGGAACCGGGGCAGGATGGGGCCCCAGTGCCCGTGGAGAGGGTGGAAACTCCTGTCCTGACTCGGTGTCGGTGACTGACGGCGAGGTGAGCCCGTGGGGGGGATGAACCACACACCTTCGGTGATCCATGCTCCCTCTGTTGTGGGCAGGTGGCATCTCCCGCTGCCGTGCATCCTGCCCAGTGCCCACCCACGCCTGCCCACCCCACAAGTGTCCCAGTTCCACGGGAAGGTGTCAGCATCACCCACCACTTGTGCTGGTGGTGCTGGGTCATATCCTCCATCCCTGCTGGGGGTGGGCACATGGCGAGGCTGCACGGAGCGGTTTGGAGGGTGCCCAGGACCTGCCCCAGGAGAAGGGACGCCCTAAGGCACAGCCTGGGGGAGAAGGGGAGCACTGAGGCCTTGGCATGGTGCGTGCCAGGAGATAGAGTGCTCGCTGAGGGCACACGAAGGCAACTGGTACCAAAACCTCACAGGAAATGGTCACCACCATGAGCCACCCAGGCCCCGTATCTGCCCCTGCACATGACCCCCGCCCGCTATCGGGGCCACGCACGCGGGCAGGGACAACGCTGTGCGTGCTGGGCTCACGGTGCCACCAAGGCACCCTCAGATGCCCCCTCTTGCCTCTGCAGCCACCGCGGTGTCGGGAACGCTTTTCACACCTTGTGGGTGCCCAGCCACCAGTGGTGAGCCAGTGCTCTCCCCGTGCCTCCCACTGGTGATGCGCTGCCCCCTTCTCCCGGCGCTCCGCGCTCCCCAGCGTGCCGGGACGAGCTGATTGCTATTCCGGCTGCATCCCCTCTTCACAAGCCTCAGGTTTTTTTTAAGAAAGCCCACGGTGCTGGTTTAACGCGCCTTGCCCCTCGCCAGGCTGGTGGCTCAGCCCTGTCCCTCCACGGGCACCCCGGGCCCTGCCCCCGCCCGCTCTCACGGGACGCTGTCTGCAGGCGGAGGCACCGAGCCGTGCCGGCGCTCAGCCCTGGCGTGCCACAGGTTTCCTGTGTCACCCCCAGCGGGTCTGTCTGTCCGTCTGGCTTTCTCGATCTCTATCCGTTCCCTCCCGGGGAGCAGAGCATCCCTGGGTACCTGCCGGAGTCCTCGCCGGCTGTGGCACTGCCAGCGGCGCCCTACAAGCAGAGCTTGGCGACAGCGCGTGGCCGAGCGCTCACAAGCTGCAGTGGTGCAAAACCCTACACGGCTGTGGGGTCTCCAATGCCCATTTGTCTGGAGCGTCCCTGCAGGGACAGGGAGCTGCTGGGCTGGGAAGGGTCGGTGTGACCGTGGATGGTCCCATCCCGTGGCCCTGGCGAGCACGGATGTGGTGGCCCAAATCTCAGTGCCCAGATCCATCCCGGCGCGAGCAGCGAGCCCCGGGAGCCAGGCTGCAGCCCCCGGCGCTCTTCCCTTGGCATTTCACTTGCAGCAGGAGCCCTGGCGCGGGATTTTCCTGCACGTTAATCCATCGGGGAATGCAGCAGGGAGATAAGGGGCTGGTGGGGAGCCAGCGGCCGGGGAGGACGCTCGCCTGCCCGCCGGCTATCGCCCGCCGCAGCTGCATCCGCCCGGGGACATCTGCTCGGCAGGAAGTGCCGTGCGCCAGCCTTTCCCGGGAAAGGGGCTTCCTTTGTGCCTGGCTTCCCTCCGTGACCACTCCTGGGGGTCCCCAGCCTTGGGCTCACCCACCCTGCAGCCATCGGCCTGGAAGGAGCAGCTCCACCGGCTGTTGAAGCAGATCCAGTGGCTTTGTGGCTTTCCCACAACTTTCACATAGAAAAGAAGTGCATCTCCCATTAAAAGAAAGAAAAAAAAAAAAAATCCTGTTTTCCTCGATGACAGATTCGTTCCTGTTTCGTGGCATTCAAAGGGAAACCACCCCCTACTGCTTATCATCCCACTCGCCCTGCGCTGCCACCTCTGGAAAATCACCGGCTTGCCTTAAAGGAGAGATTTTAGGATACAGCACCGTTCCTCTGGGCGCTTCAAGGTTTTGGGGCTGCTAGGGGCCAAGTTTCCAGCTTTTCTTTGCCGTGGAGAGCCTGGGAGGTGCTTTAGTTGCAAAGCAAAGATGACCACGTGCTGCCTTGACTCCAGGGGTTGGTGTTTTGGGGTGCACAGAGACGTTGCTGGCACCTCCATGGGAGCAGCACCCACTGGCAAGTCCTGCCAGCCCCATCCTTGCCCATCTCCCATCCTGGGAGATGCTGAACAAAATCCCCTGAGCTGCCCTTGGCTTCACAATAGGTTCACATTCCCTTTCTCCCACCCTAACCTTGGACCAGTTCCTTCCTGGACCTCCCCATCCCACAGGCTGCCCTGCCTGCATCGTTCCCAATAATGAAGGGAATTTAATTAGCAGGCTTTGCACTTCCAACACCTCACATCCCTACAAAAATCAATGGGAGCTAGCAGGAGGTGGTGTGAGCCTGCCTTCACTCTGGCACATGGCTTGGATGGAGAACCAAGCCCTGGGGCTGCTTTCAGAACCTTCCCAGGGCCAGAATCCTCCAGCCTGGGGCTCTGGCTGTATGAGGCCACTGCCAATCTGTGCCATGCCAGGCTGTGCCACAGGGAGCCACGGTCTCCTGCCGGGTGAGGTCTGGGATTTGTTACGAGGTCCAGATGCGCCACAGCAGCAGAAGATGTTGTGGCTGTCTCTGGCCACCTGCATCGTTTCCAAGTTCCCAGGCTAAAAGCAGGGCTCGTTATCAAGGGCAGAAAATGTGCCACCTCTGTTGTATTTCATTTCCCTTTCTCCACCTCTTCCCTGCCCGCTGTGCATCAGAGATAACAGCTCTCGGTGCCGAAGCTGGAGAGCGGGGCCGGCAACGGCCTCGCCAGCCCTATCGCTGCCTCGCCGGCCGCAAGGAAATCAGGAAGTTTGCAGAGATATTTGGCCAACAAAATAAACATTTCTCCTGCCAAAAGCCTAACGGGCAGCCCGGCGAGCCCGCAGCAATCTGCACAGATCCCTGGCTGCAGCCTTCCGGAGCGCGGTGCCCGCCGAGCCCCGCGGCCGCGCCGCCTTATCGGAGCGTGCCCGTGCCTGGCATGTGCCAGCTCTGGGGACAGGGACCCCAGCACGGCTCCCCCACCCATGGTGAACCAGCACAACAGGTGCAGCACCCACGGCGCACCCAAACCCTGCCCTTGCGCGGTCCCAGCTGTGTCCCTGAGCCATGGGCAGGTGCCAGGGGTGGGCAGGGGGCTGCGGCCGGAGCGCGGTGCCGGGGGAGCGGGGTGGGGAGTGAGGGGAAGCGAGGCACAGGGCCAGCATTGTTCACACCGGTGACTCAGCCGGCTTGGCTTTCCTGCCCGTGCCGGGCACGGGCCCAGCAGAGCCCCCGAGCCCCCCAGAGCTGCCACAGCCCCTTGGCCTCGGTGCCCGGGGATGCTCCAGCACAGGGGTGTGGGATGCTCCGTCCCCACGGAGCCTCCGCACTGCAAACCATCAGCAGCACCTGGAGAGCCCGTGGGGTCGGATGTGAGCTGCTGATCCCAGCATGAGCACAAACACCCAGCAAACACAGGATTGAAATGCTGGAAATAAAGCTTCCTCGGGGCTGATTACTCGTTATGGAAAGGTTTCATTGCAGAGCGGGCTGCAAATGGGTCCACCGTGGAGCCCCACGGTGCCTTTGCCATGGGCTTGGCTGTGTCCCGGCTCCCCGTTCCCGCTGGCTGGTCCCCAAGGGGATGCACTGACTGATGCCAGCCACGTGCCACCCTCGGGGAGAACCTGCCAGCCCAAGGCTGCATTTGGCACTGGGGTGACTCACCCGTGCCACGGCACATGGCACTGCCATGGCCACCGCCACCTTCCTCCCGCCACTGCCTCTCACCTTGGCTGGTCCTGCGTGGTGCCCTGGCCCAAGAGGGGTCCCTGTCCGTTCTGGGGGGTCCCGAGGGGACGGTGGCAGCACCCCGAGTCTGCGAGCCCCGCCGAGGCTGGTGCCGCCAGCCTTGTCCCACGTGTGGGCAGGAGCTGTGCCGGGGCCGGGGATGCTGAGCCGCGGAGGGGCGCGGGGTGTCCTGCCCACTCGGCGCCTGCCCGGCCGCCAGGGCCGCTCATGTGACGGCCGGGGCCGCGGTGGCAGCGGAGCCGTGTCCCATGGCGAGGGGAAGGTGAACAGCTGCCGGGCAGTGATAATGCGGCGGGTGGGGGTGGCCGGGCAGCTGCGCCCGTGTCCTTCCCCAACAGGAACCATCTGTGACCAAGCCCAGCTCTGCCTTCCCTATCAGCCATTCCGGTCTGACTTTCCAACAACTTCCCCTTCACGCCGGCCTCACTTCCCCAGCGCGAGGGAACGGAGCGGCGCAGCGTGGCACGGCAGGACCGGCACGGCAGGACCGGCACGGCACAGCACGGCTCTCCTGGTGCACCTCGGCACAGGCAGCACCACGCCCAGGGGCACGGCACAGCCAGCACGGCAAGGCACGGCATGGTTGTCCCTTGGCAGCCTGGCACAAACAGGGGGCTCGGCCCCCCCTTGCCGCAGCCCCTTTTCCTGGGATCATCCTTGGGAGGATCTGCAGCTGCAGCATCGCCCCGACCTTCTCAGCACTTGGGGTGACCCCCCTGTGCAGCCCATCCCTGCAGCCCCCGGCCAGGCCCCTCAGCGCCGGCGTTTGGGCTCCCCGAGAGCTGTCAGCGAGGGAGAAACAACTTGTTAGAAACCCGAAAGGCGGCTCTGGGCTGCAGGTGGGAGGGAGGAAACGTGTCCTAAAAATACAGCAGCGCCTGCACGGTCCCCGAAGGTGGCTGAGCAGATGGCGTGTCTCGGCGGCCACCTGGGCTCCCGCAGATGGTACCCGGGGCTCCCCGCTTTGTGCCCCCCGCCCAGGGCTCGGGGGGGCCAGCAAGGGATGGGTGTAAGTGGGGAGGAAGGTACCGGAGTATGGGTGTGGGGTTGCTGTGCTGTGCTGTGGGGGCAAAGCGGGGTGTCACCAGCAGGGTCTCTGCCCTCTGGGTGCAGCCCCGAGCCCCAGGGGACATCGAGCACGGTCTGGGTGCTGCAGGGAGATGAGGGGAAGCCCCAGCACGGGGCTGATTTGCTGGAGAAAGGGCCACAAGTTACAAACCACAGCCTGACCCGTCCAGGACTGTGTGTTTGGGGGGAGATGCCACAGCTGTCCCCAGCACAGTTCCACCCCGGCAGCACATCCTGCATCCCAGCGATGCTGGGACACCCCAGCTCCACTCTGCCCACCCTGGAGATGCCCATGCCCCACCAGCACAGGCACAGCAGCCTGAGTGTGGCCTGCAGGCTGGCAGAGGTTTTGACAGGGTTTCCAGCTGTGTCTCAGGCTCTGGCTTCTTCCCCTTTTCCTTCTGGTCGGCCCAGGTGGGCACTGTGTCAGCGCTCGGGGTTTTGCCGAGCTGCCCCTTGGCCGGGGCCGGGCTCACCACGGGACACGGAGTGTGGCCGCTTCTGGGGAGTGTCCCAGGGCAGCGAGTCAAAACAAGAGGGTTTCAGGGCCGGCCAGGAAAATCCCACCCAGCTGCGGCTCCGTGTCCCCGTGTCACCCGCGCGGGAGGGTTTTCTCCGCCAGGAAACAGAAAGCACCTGCCCGGGCAGCTGCAGGCGCCGGGCTGCCAGGGAATGCCCCAGCGCGGGGGAGACCCCTGAGCTCTGCCCCAGAGTGCAGGGAACCCCCGGGGTCCCGGGGTCAGGCTTGGCACAGAGGGGAACCCCTGGGATCCAGAGTTCTGACTCACTGAGGGAGGGGAACCCCTGGGAACCCGGGATCTGGCTCGGGGAGGGGAAACATCTGAGGTCTCCTAACACGGCGAGGAACCCCTGGGGGTGGAGGGCCCACGCTGGCATGGGGGAACCCCTGGGTCTCGGGGTCTGCCCCGTCACAGGCGGCCCCTCCTGCCCACGCTCCGGGAGTGTTCCCGGCCGGTTTCTCTCTGAGTCAGAGCTGCTCTTGCTGCCGAGCAGAAACTTCCCCCTGCTAAAGGAGAAGCAGGACGAGCTCCCACCGCCCCCACACTCACAGCGAGGAGGGGGAAGGAGGGCAGAAAGCCCCGGGGGGCGGCCGAGGTCTTGCCACCTTCAGACGTACCGGGGCCGTGCCAGCCCTGTGCTCGGAGGGACACGCTATGGCACGGCATGGCACGGGAGGGCACGGCATGGCACGGGAGGGCACGGCACGCTTCCCCAGTGCTGGAAATGCCCCGTGCTCGTGTGCCCCACTTCCTGCAGCGCCCCACTGCCTTCCCCTCTCCATTTGAAAGCGATGGGTGCGGGAACAAGGGGGAAAAGGAAACGGCAGCAGCAACCGGAGCAAAACATCTCGGGCAGCTGCCGGCACCAAACCGAGACCGTCACCTCCCAAAAGGGGCTGGGATGGGGGCACGGCCCCAGCCTGGGGTTGGGATGGGGCTTTTATACATCGGTGCTTAAATCTGCCTCTTCCAGCCCAGGGAAATGGGGAAGTAGGAGCAAAGGCAGGAGCTGGGAATGGGAGGAGAGCGATGGCCGAGCCAGGGAGATGGGAGCTGCCGAGAGTTCACAGGGAACACAAAGACAAATTCTTTAAGAAAAAAAAAAAAAGAAAAAAAAAAAAGAAATCAAAGGGATGTGGAGAGGGAGATAAGAGGGAAGACAGAGCAGGGAGACGGAGGGAGCGGAGAGGACGCGGGCAGAGGGAGGCAGGCGGCGCGGGGAGGCGAAGCGGGAGCCGGGGGAGCTGTCTGGCGCGTCCCTATCGCCTCTCTCCATCGCGGGAGCCCAACCTCAAGTAGTTTTTCACTGAGATTGGAGTGATCAGGTAGGGCTGCCCTCGGCGGCAGCTGCGGGGCTGTGAATAAGCACCTGCTTATCTCTGCCCAGCGGCTGTGCGCGGCTGCAGATTGCGGGGGGACGGGAGCTGGCTGCCGGCTGCGATTTCCATATCAGCGCCCTGCAGCCGCCTGCGCCAAATAAACACAACAGCCCCACGGACAAAAGGTTAATTATCAATTTTCAGAAAGGGAGAGAGAGGGGAGGGGGAGAGGGGAGAGCAGCGGCCGTCGGCAGCCGCGGGGACGCGCGGCCGGGCCCTGACGGGGTGCTGGGCTCTGCGCCCCGGGCACAGCGTCCCTCAGCATCCCCGGGGCTCTGGTGGCACCCGCCGGGCTTTGGGGAGGGGGCGGGCACGGGGATGGGCATGGGGATGGAAATGGGGATGGGACAGAGATGAGAATGAGGAGAGATATCGGGATGGAGGCAGTGACAGGGATGGAGATGGGGATGGAGGTGAGGACAGGGATAGGGATGGAGTTAGGGATGGGGACGGATACCGAGATGAGGAAGGGGACAGGGATGGCTCTGTACATGCACAGCAGCAGTGGGACTGGGGGGAAGACACAGGGGAAAGAAAAAGAACCCCTCCCAATACTCTGTTTCAGCCCTGCCTGGGGACTGGAAGAAGACATCCTCCTCCTCCTCCCCTGGGCATGATCCGCTCTGCTGGCTCCACTTCCCGCAGCCACATTTCTGTATTCAACAGCTTCCTCCTCTTATCAAAGCGACCCTGAGCTCCCAGCTCGGCTGGGCCACGGGGCCCAGGGAGAGACAGGGGGGGAAGAGGTGCCTTGGTGGCCCCAGCCAGCGGGAAGGAAGGGCTGGGTGGTGGCATCACCCTGCCTGTAGCTTAGACCACGTGAAGCCATCAGGGATCCTTACGGGCACTTGATCACTGTGCTGGGGGTCGGGGCTTGTCCCTCTCTCCTGACACTCAGGAGTTGTTAAATATGGCAGGAGGTGCTGGTGTTTCCCTGGTGTCACCCACACTGTCCCCCACATTCACTCGTTGCTGCAGAACTTCTCTCCAGTTGCAGCCATCCCTGCTCCGGGATGGTTTTCCCATCCTGCACGTCCCACTCTCAGCACACCCTGGCCAGGGAGCACTGCCCCGAGAGTGCCCATGATGCTCCCAGCTCCCACGAGGACAAGCAGAACCCAAAAGAGCCTCACAGGGCAGCAGCCACGTGGCCGGGAAGCCTCGAGCCCACACGGCACCAGATTTAGCCACAGACATGCTCCTAAAAATAGCCAGGAGCTGGGAGGCTGCAGAGCTGCATCTGCTGCCACAGGGAGCAGGCTCGGAGCTCCAGCCCTCATCCCGTGGGACTGGGGTGCGCGGAACTGGGGTGGATGGAGCTGGGATGGATGGAGCTGGGGTGCACAGGACTGACCCCAACACAACTTGGCTTGAGGAGAGTTTGGAGCTACCAGCCTGGAAGGATCCAGCCATCCCTGTGCCAGCCTGACGCCAGGGCCAGGAGGACACCGGGATGGAGACAAGATGCTCCTGGTGCTGGGGTGGTCCTAATCCACTGGGGAATTAGATGTGCAGCTGTGGATAGGAATAACGAGGGTTGATAGCATTTAGCACCTTCAATGCAGGCAGGGCTCTGCAGCTCTGATGGGTGCAAGGAGATGGGTGTCCCTGGCGAGTTTGGGGGAGAAGCTGGGACAGAGCCAGGACTCAGAAAGCTGCAGTGCCTGCCTGTGAGCTCTGGTGCGGCCCCAACCTGCCCCTCATCCCAAGAGGGGCCTGACCTCCAGCTGATAAAACATGCTAAAAATAGACGCTATAAATATGAGGGAACGCAGGCGGGGTGTGAGCATCCTGGGCTGGAGCAGCCAGCCCCCCCTCCAGCCTTGCCCAACCCCCCCAAATAACCCCAGCCCAAAATACTAACCCAGGGCCCATCTGGTGTCCAACTGATGAGCACAGATGTGTTTGGGATTTCCGAGCCGGCTGGCAGCCGTTCAGACCTGTCGCAAGCTGCACCTGCTGCAGGATATTTTCCCTTCTGGATTTAATCCCCATCCCCCCAGCAGCCCCAGGCACCCCCAGGGCTGGGCAGGC